>QANY01009878.1:0-48167 GCA_003255025.1 Datisca glomerata
AGAGAGGGGAGAGTTTCTCTCACTAAAAAAACCAGAAGCACGTAAAATTTTTGTGTCCTCTTTGTTCTTGAAAGAACTCTTCGAGCTTATCAAGTTAGTCTTGTGGCGTTCAAACAACCAAACTTATCACCTTGATTCTTGAGTGATCCTTAGGTTTCTTGGTGTGGCGTTTCTATCCTTTGTAGTCTTAGTTCTTATCTTGCTAGATAATGGATTAAGGCTCAACAATCTTGTTTTTACGTTCTTGGGGTTCTTGAACCATCATCGTCATTGAGTTTCATCAAAAATCATCGGTGGGGTTCATATCATTTGGTATCAAAGCTTTGGTTCTAAGGCAAGTTTGACTATACTTTATCTTTATTTTTTTTTCTTATTTCTTACTGTATCGAGAAAAAAAAAAGCAAAGAAATGAGAGACAAATAGGAAAAAAAGAAGATGAGGACTCTACAAAAAACAAAAGCAATAAGAATTTTTTTGTTCCAATCATGTTCTCATTTTTTCAACTCTTTTGACAAAAAAAAATAGAGTTATCAAAATCCGTTACGGACTTGTGTGAATTTTGAGTAATTATTGAAACCATAGAAACCATGTGAGTATTGACCATTTGTGAGTTTTGGTTATTTCTCATTTTGAATTGCTGCTGGATATTTTTATTTGGTTACTTGAGTTCGATTAAGGGCTAAAGAGACACAAAAGAGTGGGAAAATGCAAGAGTGTGTGAGACCTTAAGAGGGTAAAAGCCATTTAGAGTGAAAACACGAGAGTAAGTAAATAATTTTTTAGTGAAACACGTGACGGAGTGTTTGAGGTTTCGAATTTTATTTTCCAGATTCTAAATATGTCAAATAATCAAGACGAACACGTATTCAAAGAAGTTCAACAACAAGCCATTCTGAACCTTCAGATGCAAGGATGTTGGGGGAAATAAGGCGTATGCTGAGGGCTGAATTAGAACCTATTCAAGAGAGGTTGGATAGGGTAGAAATGGGAACACCTAGGGGGCAGCAACATGAAATTCCCAATAGATAGTGAGATGGACGTGTTCGTTGGGATAATGCTGAGGAAGAAGTGAAATTGGAGGAGTTTGAAGAGCTATATATGAACCAGGGCAGGTTTGAGCGTGGTTATGGAAATAGAGAAGTTAGGATGGGTAGACCTAGGAGGGATAATGATCTAGGAAACATAAAGATCAAAATCCCATCTTTTCATGGTAAAAATGATCCGGAAGCTTACTTGGAGTGGGAAACTAAAGTGGAGATGGTGCTTTCCCGGATCATAGCTACCTCCATCTCCTTGTAGTATTCATCTACACTCTTGGAACCTTGACTTAGCCTTTGTAGTTTTTGAAACAAACTCCTATAATAGTGGCTTGGTACAAAACGTCTCCTCATAAGTAATTTCATCTCCTCCCAGGCGCCCATGGGTGGCTCTCTATTCCTCCTTCTATTATTTTGTAATTGATCCCGCAAAACAATGGCATAATCGGTGAATTCAATTGCTGCCAACTTAATCTTCTTTATCTCTGAGCAAATTGTATAAACCAAAAGATACTAACACATGTACAATGGGCATACCCCAGGAAATACAAAATTAGAGCCTAATTAGAGGCTTAAGATCTGCACGCAAATTAAACTGGTAATATGTAAAGTATGAAATTAGATATCAATGCTTCATAAGACAGCCAATGTTTACAAAATGCTTGGGTTAAGACCCCATCTATCCACTAAACGTAGATTAGTATCATTAGTGCCAAAACACTTCGAATCCCAAAGCCTTAATCTGACTAATTGTGAAATAGCTTCAGTTAGGATCTTGGAATCTCTGATTTTGCCTTAAAAATCCTTGCATTTCTTTCTCTCCATATATAATAGATGAAGGAAGTAAAAGCTAGCTTAACTAGGACTCCTCTAAGTGACTTTCCTTTTGCATTAGCTTAGCATCCAATCTACAAACTGATCCTAATCCCTAATCTGGCAGGGTAGATCACATTTGTTCACAAGTGTGGCCCATACTCTAGCTGAATAACAACAATTTGCAAAAAGATGCTCATGTGTCTCCTGGTAGCCAACACAACACACACAATCAGAATAAAATCTTGGTGTTTGGTCCCATTGTGCAACCATATCTCTAGTGGAAAGTTTGTTTCTCAAAGCCAACCAAGAGACAAGGCTGTACCTTGGGATGTGTTTAGAGAACCATATCACCTTTGCCCACTTAACCAGTTGTCTTGTAGGGGACAGTGCTTTATAGGTTAGACTTAGGGAGAAATCTCCATTCTGACTTGAACTCCATTTCCAAACATCTTGTTGTTGAGCTTCAGGAGGAGGAATCGGAACACTTCTAATCTCAAGAAACTCAAAGGTGTTTGAAGTTGGCCAATGCCATTGATTGTCTTGAATGACAACACTCTCCATAGAGTCCATAGTCCAAGAAGTTCCTGACAAAAGTCTTTGCCCAAATCTGGCCCAAAGGACACCTAGAGGATGCCAATTATCTGTAAGAAGCTTCACAGTGGTACCATCTCCAATAGTTATAGAGCAAAAGGGCAGAAACTTGCTCCTGAGCTTGAGAAGCTTTCTCCAAACCCAAGATGGGTTAGAAGGAATGGAAACCAAGAAAATTGAACTCTTTCTGATTAGGTATGTTTGACACCAATCTTTCCAAAGTGATCTTTTAGAAAGGAGTAGCAAGAACCATCAGTGTTTGGCTATAGCAACTTCATTAGCTAGAACCAAATCCCTAAGGCCCAACCCATCTTGTACCTTGTCAAAACATAGGCTTTAGTATCTTGGCCATTCCATAGAAAATTTCTTACCAAGCATTGGACTGTCTTCACCACTTTTTTAGGGAGAATGATAAGGACAGTCTTGATAAGTTGGAGTCTTCCTGCATAAGACAAATACTTTGATTCCCAAGACCTGATTCTCATAGTGAGTCTGTCAACCATACTGAAAATAGCTTGCTTGACATCATTTTCTTCAATGGGAAGAGCCAAAGGTACAGCCTGATCATATATTAGATTACTACAAAAATCTCTTGGGTACACCAAATGAAGAACTGGGAGTCAATTGGAGTATACTTGATTGTGCTTTGCAAAGAAAGCTTGGGAAGTAAGTAGAGAGCCTTGGTTGTCCAGGTGTGTAATCCTGGTTATGAATCTATTCTTTTTTATACTTTGAAAAAAGAAAGAAGTGTTCTGATCACCCAACTGAAGCCACTGTACTCTTGACCTATGCCTGTAAAAGCTCTCTTCAGCATGTCTAAGCTCAAAGAATTTGGAGCATGCATCTCTCTCCTGAGCTTGTAACAATGCATTTAAAGGGTCATTTCCCAACAAGTTTTGAATTGACTCCATGTGTGCTTCAGCCAATTTAACTCTAGAAGGAAGATCATTGCAAAATCTTTGGTTGAACCTCCTCAGTTAACCATTGAGTGCCTTAAGCTTCTTACAGAGCCTAAACATTGTTGTCCCTGAAATCTCAGCCCCCCAAACTCTATCCAAAAGCTGCCAAAACCCTTCTCTTTCAAACCAAAACTCAAAAAACTTGAAGCTTACTCTTGGTTTATAGGAGTCCTTCTCCATTTGTAAGACAATTGGACTGTGATCAGAGATGCTAGGAGGAGCAAAGAGACACTGTGTCGGGGAACGAGTCCATCCAGTGAATATTTGCCATGGCTCTATCCAACTTACACATAATAAAGGTTACATCACGATGCTTGTTTGACCATGTGAATTGACAACCTGAGTATGCAAGGTCCTCAACATTAATAGTGAAAGTGCATTTGTTGAAGTCAAAGATGCCTTCATCCCATCCCTTAGCTCCTCCTGATTTCTCACTAGGGGAGGCAATAACATTGAAATCTCCGGTGATAAGCCATGGGGCATGAGAAGTGAGTGAGTGGTGGGAGCACAAGGATTCCCAAAGCTTCTTCCTGATCACTTTAGAATTTGAAGCATATACGAATGTGATATAACATTAGAATGCTTAATAGAAAGCTTACAAAATAAAACTTGGTCAGTAGTATCCAAAACTATTACATCAAGTACTTTTGGGTCCCAAGCAACCCAAATTCTACCCCTTGCAGCAAAATTGTCGTTTGCTACCACCTCCCAATTAGGAAAAATCGCCTTAGCAAGATTAGTGAATTTAAAGTTTTTCACTTTAGTTTCAAGTAAAGAACAAAGAGAAAGATTGGAATTCTTACAAAGTTTCCTCACAGAAGCTTGTTTTAAGGAGTCATTGAGCCCCCTAATGTTCCAAGTAGCAAGATTAAATATGAATGGGTGGGTTGTGGGTTTCCGCACTAGCTGTAACTCCTTTATCTCTACCCTTTGCAGGGTGTGGTGTGCCATTGACCTTCTTCTTCTTCTTCTTCTTTCTCCTTTTGCTTAAGCTGGAAGTGTTTAGAGAAGGAGAAGGGGTGGAAAGCTCTCGGTTCTTGCTCACGACAGCAAGATTATCCTCTTCTTCGTCAGTTGAGTGCTCAATAGGTTCCACCCTTAGTGGGGAAGCTTCAACTATGTCTTGGTCTAGCACTAAGGCCAATTCAAGTCCCACTTCTGAGTTGATTTTCTTCCTTGATCTCTTGGATTGAATCTCAATCCATCTACTGTCATCATCCAAATGGGTTGAGGGAGTGGTGTTTGGGAGAAGTGAGGGAGAAATGGGGGATTGTTTTGGGGTGGAATGTGTGGGGGATGAGGGAGAGGAGTGATTTGTGGTGTTTGAGGTGGAGCTGGGTTGGATCGAGGTAGAGATGGGGCTGTAGCTTGGGGATTAGGAGAGAGTGTTTTAGCTTGCTGGATGAAATCACAATCATGACCAAATATATCACACTTGTCACACCTCTTTGGTAGGCCCTCATACTCTACAAAAACATCAATTGGACCCTATCCTTCAATACCAAGATCAATATCAAGATGCTTAAGGATTCTTGACTTGGTTGAAATCTCAACACAGATTCTAGCGAAGTCTCTTTTCACTCCTTTTACAGTCAAGTGATCCGAGTATAGGGGTTTACCCACTGCACTAGCAATGTAGCTTAAAGCTTCAGAGGTTCTCAACTCAAGGGGAACATTCCAAAGTTTCACCCAAATGGGGATCTTAGCTAACCTTTTCTTTGTGAATTTGACATTAGGCTCCAATGGTTGAAGAATAAGAGGTTTCCCTACCAAATGCCAAGGTCCATCTTTAAAGAATAAGAGGACCGTGAAGCCACCATGGCTAGGTTTTTGCACGGTTTAAATCGTGAAATTGCGGATATAGTTGAGTTACAGCACTATGTTGAGTTGTTGGATATGGTGCATCAAGCCATAAAAGTGGAGGAACAACTCAAACGCAAAGGATTGGCTAGGAGAGGACAACTTGTGCCTTCCACTAGTACATGGAAGACACCCCTAAAAGTGATGAGCAGCAACAAAGCAAGTCAAAATTTGAACAATCTAAAAACGCCAAACCCACGACGAACACTTCTCTATGTAACGTCGAAACTTCTATTTCTAAAACCCATGATATTAAGTGTTTTAAATGTCAAGGGCGGGGTCACATAGCTAGCCAATGTGTAAACAAAAGGGCGATGGTGATAAATGCCCAAGGTGAGCTTGAATCGGAGTGATGGGCTTGAATCGAGCTTCGATAGATCTCAAGCTCCTCTTGAGGGGGGTGGTACCTTTCCCTTCCCCATTACGTGAGTGATGGGCTGCTTTTGTTCATCTGAAATTGGTTTTAACAATTACTTGGTCGTTTGTTAAATCAACAGTTTTATGTTTGTTAAGTTCTATATTAGACTTATGTTTTTCTGTTTCTCTTACCTTGTGTGGTGTGGGAAAATTTCTAGAGTTTACTTTTTGTAGGCTAAGTTCAGTTAAAGTTAGGGGTTGGATAGTTGTGTTGATATAGCCAATGGTCTTTCTCTTTCCTGTCTTGCTCAGCCACTCTTTTAAATATGCCTAGGGTATGCCCCTTGAATATTTGTAAATTATGTTTCGGTTAATGAAATTTTAACTTACCGAAAAAAAAACTTGAATCGGAGGATGAGGAGGAAGTAGTTGATGAAATTCCACTTTTAGAAGATGCTGATGACGAGCAAAATGCTGTGGTTGGAGAATTATTGGTAGCAAGGCGAGCTCTCAACATGCAAGTTAAGGAGGAAGAAAGTAACCAAAGGGAGAATTTGTTTCATACTCGATGCTTTGTCAAAAAAAAAGTTTGCAGCGTAATTATTGATGGGGGAAGTTGCACAAACGTGGCCAGCACTGATTTGGTGGAGAAGTTGTCCTTAACAACCTTAAAACACACTCGTCCTTATCGTCTTCAATGGCTGAATGAATGTGGTGAAATCAAGGTGACGAAGCAAGTGTTGGTGGCATTTTCCATTGCCAAATATGAGGATGAGGTGCTTTGTGATGCGGTTCCTATGCATGCATGTCATATATTGTTGGGGAGACCATGGCAATATGATCGAAGGGCTACACATGATGGATTCACAAATAGGTTTTCTTTTACTTTTGAAAAGAAACATATTACTCTTGTTCCATTAACTCCAAAACAGGTTATGGAGGATCAAGTAAAGTTCAAAAGAAAGGCTGAAATTGAGAGGAAAGAAAATGAGAGAAAAGAAACTAAGGGAAAAGAAAAGGAGAGCATTTCAGCCTTAGTGAGAGAGCAAGAGAGGAAAAATTCACTTAAAGCAGGTTCAGCCATGTTTAAGCTGACTTCTAAGCTCAATCAGTTAAGAAAGCTCTCAGGAGCTTTAATCAGGCCTCTTGTAATGATATTTCAGCTACGGCAAAGCTAGCAAGGAGTAAATTGAGTGCTATCCAAGGTGCTCTTGGTTTTAGCCTTTCTTTTGTTTCTTTCCTCTCATGTACTAATGATCTTGCCGATTCTTTGCCGTACATTATTGTTTCACTTTTACAGGAGTTTGATGATGTCTTTCCCGAAGAGATACCTCATGGCTTACCACCAATTCGTGGAATCGAACATCAAATTGATTTCATACCTGGTGCATCAATTCCAAACCGACCTGCCTATAGGAGAAATCCCGAGGAAACAAAGGAACTTCAAAGGCAAGTAAGTGAATTATTGGATAAGGGTTATGTGCGTGAAAGTATGAGTCCTTGTGCAGTTCCGGTGCTGCTAGTTCCTAAGAAAGATGGTACATGGAGAATGTGCGTAGATTGCCAAGTCATTAACAACATAACGGTAAAGTATCGTCATCCTATACCTAGACTAGATTATATGCTGGATGAATTGCATGGTTCTTGTGTTATTACAAAGATTGATCTTAAGAATGGATATCACCAAATTAAAATGGTAGAAGGTGATGAATGGAAAACTACCTTTAAAACTAAACACGGTTTATACGAGTGGTTAGTGATGCCTTTTGGTTTAACTAATGCTCCGAGCACATTTATGCGTTTGATAAACCATGTTTTACGTGCATTTATTGGTAGATTTATAGTTGTATATTTTGATGATATCCTAATTTACAGCAAAAACATGGAAGAACATGTAGAGCATTTGAAATCTGATTTAGATATGTTAAGGAAAGAAAAGTTGTTTGCTAACCTCAAGAAGTGTACCTTTTGCAAGGGTAAGCTTGTGTTTCTTGGCCTTGTTGTTAGTTCTAAAGGAATTGAGGTGGACGAGGAAAAGGTGAAGGCAATACAAGAGTGCCCAACGCCAACAACAATCAGCCAATTGAGGAGTTTTCACGGCCTAGCTAGCTTCTATAGACCGTTTGTGCGTGATTTTAGTAGCTTGGCCGCCCTTCTTATTGAAGTCATCAAGAAAAATGTTCCATTTAAGTGGGAAAAGGATCAAGAAAAAGCATTCAAGTTGATCAAAGAAAAGTTAACTAATGCACCATTGCTTATTTTACCTAATTTTGTGAAAAAATTTGAAATTGAGTGTGATGCCTCAGGAATAGGTATTGGAGCTGTTTTGATGCAAGAAGGTTGTCCTGTGGCTTATTTTAGTGAAAAGTTGAGTGGGGCAACTCTAAATTATCCAACTTATGATAAAGAGATGTACGCTTTGGTGAGGGCATTGGAAAATTGGCAGCATTATCTATGGCCAAAGGAGTTTGTGATTCACACGGATCATGAATACTTGAAATATTTGAAAGGACAGCAAAAGTTGAACAAACGACATGCCAAGTGGGTAGAATTCATTGAAACATTTCCTTATGTGATCAAATATAGGCGAGGTAAGGAAAATGTGGTTGCTGACGCATTGTCCCAAAGGTATGCCTTACTTTCTAAAATGGCACACTTCATTGCATGTCATAAAACCGATGATGCATCACATATAGCTGATTTGTTCTTCAAAGAAATTGTTAGGTTACATGGCATGCCTAATACCATTGTTTCTGATAGGGATGCAAAGTTTTTAAGTTACTTTTGGAAGACTTTGTGGGGAAAGTTGGGAATAAAGTTATTGTTTTCTACTACTTGTCATCTACAAACTGATGGTCAAACTGAAGAAGTGAATAGAACTTTGTCTTCTTTTCTTCTTTATTGCGTGCTATCATTAAGAAGAACTTGAAAACGTGGGAAGATTGTTTGCCACATGTTGAATTTGCTTACAATAGACGTGCGTATTCAGCAACTAAGTTTTCACCGTTATACATTGTTTATGGATTTAACCATTTGTCTCCGTTTGATTTAATTCCTTTACCTTTGAGTGAACGAGTAAACTTAGATGGGAAAAAGAAGGCTGAATTTGTGAAGCAAATTCATGAGAAGGCATGACTGAATATTGAAAGGAGGACTGAACCTTAGGTATAAGACCTAAGACCCAATGATCAATTTTAAAAAAGAAGAAACCCTGACCTGTTTTCTATGACACAAAGAGAACCTTAGGTATAAGACCTAAGACCCAAATTGATGTTTCGAAAAGAACCAAATGTATGGTTTAGACGCCACACTCAAGAATGAGAAGGAAAAGTGAGCGATAATCTAGGTTTTAGACGCCACAAGAATATTCTTGATAAGTCTGAAAAGTTCTAAGAAGAACCATAGAGAAAACTCTCACAAAGAAATTATATTGATCAAAGTTTAACACATTGTGAAACCGTGCTTAAATAGAAAAACTAGAAGCCTAAAGAGTCCTAAAGTGTTTAAATAACCTAAACTAAATTTAAAAGATAAAGAAATATAAATTGCAATAAATAAGAAATATGTAATCCACCCAAAAGACTCTTATTGGCTGTCCACTTCTTGGTTAGGATTGCCAAGGTGTCTTGCTTCCTTGTTATCATTTAAAATGTCATGTCATGCTCCATGTGAGCTGCCATATTGAACGCCACATCATGCTCCAAGTGTAATGCCAATTAGGATGCCTTTCCATGTAGGCTGCCGTGTTGGATACCAAATCATGCTCCATGTCGGCTGCTATGTTGGATGTCATGTCATGGTTCATGCAGGATGTCATGTTGGATGCCACATCATGCTCCATGCGGACTGTCATGTTGGATGCCACTCCCATGCTCCACGCAGGCTGTCACACTCCACGTCATGCTCCACATTGAAGTCTCTAGTGACAAGCCATGGGGTATGAGAAGTGAGTGACTGGTGGGAGCACAAGGATTCCAAAACTTCTTCTTGATCACTTTAGAATTTGAAGCATATGAAAATGTTATAACAAGCAACATTAGAATGCTTAATAGAAAGCTTACAAAATATAACTTGATCAGTAGTATCTAAACTATTACATCAAGTACTTTTGCGTCCCAAGCAACCCAAATTCTACCCCCTGCCGCAAAATTGTAGTTTGCTACCACCTCCCAATTGGGAAATGGCCTTAGCAGGATTAGTGAATTTAAAGTTTTTCACTTTAGTTTCAAGTAAAGAACAAAGAGAAAGATTGAAATTCTTACAAAGCTTCCTCTCAGAAGCATGTTTTAAGGAGTCATTGAGCCCCCTAGTGTGGGTTGTGGGTTTTCCCACTAGCTGCAACTCCTTTATCTCTACCCTTTGCAAGGTGTGGTGTGCCATTGACCTTTTTATTCTTCTTCTTTCTTCTCCTTTTGCTTGAGCTGGGAGTGTTTAGAGAAGGAGAAGGGGTGGAAAGCTCTTGGTTGTTGCTCACGACAGTAAGATTATCCTCTTCTTCCTCAGTTGAGTGCTTAATATATTCCACCCTTAGTAGGGAAGCTTCACTTTTACTTTGCTCACTTTTAATTTGAAGCATATACGAATATGAACTTTTACTTTGCTCATGCTTATACTCTTTAAAGGGACTAAGAGTCAGTACAGACCATTAAAGACACTTTAGAGCTCTTTCATTGCATTTCATGTCTCCAACCTAACAAGCTAAAGATCCAAATATTCCTTTCAGGAGTCTAAGAGGAACGCATAGTTGATATTCTATCTATATTGGTCTTTCCTTTAGGACAATTCCCAATGAGATATTTTGGAATGCCCTTGATAACCTCAAAACTAGGCAAAAGCAACTGTGGCACTCTTGTCGAGAGGTTTAAAGAGAGAATAAGAACTTGGGACTCCAAATTTCTTAGCTATGTAGGGAGATTACAACTCATTCAATCAATGTTGATGGCAATGTTCTAATTTTGGGCTAGGCTTTTCATTCTACCAAAGAAAGTGGTGAAGAAGGTCCTAGACACTCTCAGGAATCACTTGTGGAATCTAGAAGAGAGTAAGCGTACCGGTGACAAGGTGGCCTGGGTTGATAATTGCTGGGATAAGGCCCAAGAAGGTCTGGGTTTTAAAGAGCTATTATTAGCAAATGAGGTGCCAATAGCAAAGCAGTTATGATTTCTGATCATGATATTGAAGAACTCATTATGGAAAAACTGGTGCCAAATCTATCTTATAAGAAAAAGCTCTATATTTATAGCTCCAATCCCTTCAAACCCATCTTGGGTTTGGAGAAAGATTCTTAAGCTTAGGAGTAGAATCTTGTCCTTTTTCAAAGCCTTCATAGGTAATGGTAGGGACATAAACCTCTTATCTGACCCTTGGCACCCATTAAGTCCTTTGTTGCCCAAATTCAAACTAAGAATTTTATCCGGTAGTGCATAGAAACTCGATTTTAAACTAAGTGAAAGTATTTGTAATGGACAATGGCACTGGCCTACAACCAATACAGTGGAGCTTCTAGAACTTAGGAATATCTAGCTCCCATTACCTCAAGTGCTAGACCTGACTCTTGGATTTGGGCCCTTAGCCCGCATGGATCCTTTTACTCCTTTCATACCTATAAGACTTTGGCCGTCCAAAAGGAAAAGGTAAGATGGGCAAGACTACTCTGGTTCAAATATAGTATCCCACGATGCAGTTTCATCGCTTGTCTTGCTATCCTTCACAAACTAGTTGCTCAGGATAATATTGCTTTTTGGAACCACCCTCATGCTGGTAGTATGCTAGATTGTGTGTTTTGTATGGGTAACGTTGAATCCCACTCACAGCTCTTCATAGAATGTGAATATGCCAAAAAAGTCTAGGATTCCTTAACGAGGAAAAATGTGCATGAACCTGTAAAGCTTCAAATTGGATACAATTGATCTCTTTGTTACTTGTTTGAAGCAAAGGGAAGTCTCTGAAAGCTTGCTTATTACGGATCATTTTCTCCACATTTGTGTACATTTGGAGAGAGATAAATTCTAGAATTTTTGAAGGGAAGATGAAGGATAGGTCAATAATTGAGAAGCTCATCAAGATAGTTATCTAAACACTTTAGGACTCTCTAAGCTCCTCTAGTTTTCTATTTAAGCATGGTTTCACTATGTTTTGAACAACTTTGATCATTAAATTTTTTTTGTGAGAGTTTTCTCTTTGGTTCTTCTTGAAACTTTTCAGACTTACCAAAAATATTCTTGTGGCGTCTAAAACCTAGACTTACCATTCACTTTTCCTTCTTGTTCTTGAGTGTGGCGACAATGATGAGGATTCCTAATCTGCCCATGTGAGAATATCACTCCTCTTCATCGAAGTAGTTCCCAAATTCTTCCTCATACTTAACCCTAGGTGAACGTCTCTCCCTTTGATGCCCCATAAGAGCTCTACCCGTGTTTCGACCCAATCAATCCTCTCATGCAATCGTTCCAGGCCCTCTCATAACGTTCTTTTAAATTCATTCACCCACTAACGCCTCCATTTGTAACTTCAACATACCACCTTCCTCCATTCCTCCACTACCATTACTGTTTGACATAATTAAAAGAGAATATGATTAGTAGAAAAAAATGAAGGACCTCACAATCTCTCCCTCGCGTGTTTACACTCAAAGTTTGGGGTTCACGCAATTTCTCTCGTGTTTCACTCAATATGATCAGATTTTACCCTCTGCTTTTCTCACACATTCTTGCCTTTTACTCTTAATTTTCTCTTTCGATTCTTGAAAAAACTAACAAATGAATCTGGAATTTTCAAGCAACAACCAAAAGACCTAAACAAAGCAAACACTATGAGAAGATAAGGAAAGGAAACAACTAAGGGATAAAATTAGATAATATGAGATAAGAAAAAATAATAAGGTAAGACAATGATAAGAAAATATAAGGTAAGATGAGATAAAAATGATATGATAAGATAAGACAGCGATAAGATAAGATAAGATGAGATAAGATGAGAGAAGAAAAGATATGATAAGATAAGACAAGGATAAGATAAGATGAGATGAGATAAGAAAGATATGATAAGATAAGACAAGTTATGAAAGATGAGATATGATATGAAAAGATGAGATAAGCTATGATATGACAAGATATGACTAAGATAAGATGATAAGATGAATAAGATGATAAGATGATAAAATTCTATCTTCAGTTTAAAGTTCAAGTTCAGAATTGTAAAAGATAGAGATAAAATGTGATCAGATGATTGCTAAAACAATGGAAATCCAAAATTGAAAATTGAAATTCTGAATTTTTAGATGAACTTGTGCGTAAAAAATTAAACCCCTCGGAAAGTGATCAAAACGATGAAATATGGCTTCACAATTCACATACAGATTGTAGGCCTCAAAAATCTGTTCGACTTGATATGCAATAATAACTATTTTGACACTCAGATCAAAATTTATGATTTTTTTTTTCACAACTACCGTCAAAATTAGGAAAAAAATCAGAATTGAATATGATTCTAGAGAACCAAAGGCTTTGATTCCAAATGATATGAACCCACTAGGCGACCTGCCCTAGGAACTCAATAACAATGATGGTTCAAGAACCCAATGATCGATTTTAAAGAAGAAGAAAACTCGACCCCTTTTCTATGACCCAAAGAGAACCTTAGGTATAAGACCTAAGACCTAAATTGATGTTTTGAAAAGTACCAAAGGTATGGTTTAGACGCCACACTCAAGAACTAGAAAGAAAAGTGAGTCATAAGTCTAGGTTTTAGATGCCACAAGAATATTCTTGATAAGTCTGAAAACTTCTAAGAAGAACCAAAGAGAAAACTCTCACAAAGAAATTATATTGATCAAAGTTGTTCAAAACATTGTGAAACCATGCTTAAATAGAAAACTAGAGAAGCTTAAAGAGTCCTAAAGTTTTTAGATAACCTAGACAAAAGATTCCTATTGATTACCCACTTCTAGTTTGGATTGCCAAAGTGTCTTGCTTCCTTATCATCATTAAAAAGCCAAGTCATGTTCTAATAGACTCATATTGGCTGACCACTTCTAGGCTAGGATTGCCAAGTTGTCTTGCTTCCTTATTATCATTTGAAATGCCATGTCATGCTCCATGTGGACTGCCATATTCAACGCCACATCATGCTCCATGTGTAATGCCATGTAGGATGTCACGACATCTCCATGTAGGCTGCCATGTTGGATGCGACGACATCTCCATGTAGGCTGCCATGTTGGATGCCACTCCATGCTCCATGTCGACTGCAATGTTGGATGCCACGCCATGCTCCATGTCGGCTGCCATGTTGGATGCCACATCATACTCCATGCGGGCTGCCACATTGGATGCCACGACATGCTCCATGTTGACTGCCAGTTGGATGGCACGTCATGCTCCATGTAGACTGTCATACTCCATGTCATGCTCCACGTCATGATCCGGGTTATACTCCCATTGAGTGCTTCATCCATCCTCTTTTCTCTAGCTCTTGTGATTTGGCCTCTTGGTACTAGAAATGAATCCATCCTTTGAGGTTGTGCAACCGGATCCTCATCAACCACCAGCGAAAACCCCTCCCTATCCATCTAGAAATCAAAGAATCTGAAGCAACTTTTAGGTCTAGCAATGTTCCCACCCCATTGAATAATGGTAAGTGCAAGTAGAAGAGTGGAAAGAGTCTAACCACAAAGAGTTGATAAGAGCTCTATCCAACGTTTTCATAATGAAGGTGTCATCATCATGATGATTACTCCAAGTGAATTGGGATCCACTATAGGAGTGATCCTCCATTTCAATTCTGAATAGGAAACCCCAAACTCCCTCATACTAGTATCCTACTCAAACCGACCTCTCACTTTCTCATTAGGGTGCAAAGTCACTTTTTTTGGCAAATGAATAATATATTAACTAAAAGATAGTTACACAATTATAAGGGGCATACCCCAGTAAATAAACCTATATCTAAACTATAGCATTTACATGTTAATCTATAGTCAACTCTGGTCAACCTAGGTCAACTCCAAAATATTCAACTTGGAAAATCCAAGAAGCTCCAAAATCTAACTAAGGGCTAAGGGCTAGATAAATAGCCAGATTAGCTGTACAAAATGAGAGGATGAGACTATCCTTGAAAAAGCACAAAATTCTAGATTTGGCTTTATAGTGTAGCCTATCATACATTGTTTACAAACAGTAGAAGTCTGAACCACCTGCAAGAACCAAAGCAACAGTAAAACAAACACAAAGCAGCACCATGAAGATTCCTTAAGCGAAATGTAGCAATGTAGTGATGGGGGGTTAGCACCAAAAGATAGTATAACGTAAACTAGCACCAAAGACTGAAACTTAAATTAGTGAAGGGCCTTTATACCATAGAGCCCTTTCAATTATAAGGAAGGAAAATATAGCAAATAAAGACATAAATAAACATCAACACGGCGGTCTTCTTTGGAAGCGAGATCTGGGCCCGAGAGACCATGTGAGTAAGCAGCAAGCCCCTAGCACCTGCAAACAACCCGAGCCATTGCAAAACGTTTAGAGCACTCCAAGGGGAGCCTAACAGAACCGTAGCAATGTAACAATGGTGGGGAAAGTCCAAATAGCAAAGTATAGCATGCATAAAAGCAAAGTATAGCATGTGTAACCATAAAGGGGAAACCAGAGCCATTGCAAAACAATACGTAGCAGCACAAAAATGGGGCCCTAGGTAAATACAGCAATGTAGCTCAGGAGAGGGAAAGGGAGAGGGGGGAAATGGGGGGGGGGGCTTTATCTCAGCCTAGTTACCATACCAAGCCTATGAATCTCACTAAAAGATACTAGGTTGGAGTTCCCAAGCATCCATAATGGAGAAACCCAAACTGTCTTCTTTAAAACCTTTGGAATAGAAGAGCCTTCCTCTAACATTGTCTTTGGTAAGCTTCTCAATAATTGAGCCATCCCTCATTTTTCCTTCAAAGATTCTAGATTTTCTTTCTCTCCAAATGAAGTACACAAACAAATTAACCAAGCGTTCAATTGTGTCCAATTAGTAGCTCTACAGGTTTAGTCACATTTTCTCATTAGGGAGTCCCAAACCATCTTGGCGTATTCACATTCAATGAAGAGGAGAGAATGGGATTCAACATGACCCACACAAACACACAGTCTAGCATGCTACCAACTGGAGGATGGCCCCAAAGAGTAATTTTGTCCCTAGTGGCTAGCTTGTGAAGGATAGCGAGCCAAGTGATAAAACTACACCTTGTGATGAGGATCCGGTTGCACAACCTCAAAGGATGAATCTATTTCAAGTACCAAGATGCCAAATCACAAGAGCTAGAGAAAAGAGGATGGATAAAGCACTCGATGGGAGTATGACGTGGAGTATGACATGGAGTATAACAGCCTACATGGAGCATGACATCCAACATGGCAACCTACATGGAGCATGTCGTGGAGTCCAACATGGCAGTTCACATGGAGCATGATGCGGCATCCAACATGATATCCTACATGGTCCATGACATGGCACCCAACATGGCAGCCGACATGGAGCATGATGGGGCATACAACATGGCAGCCGACATGGAGATGACATGGCATCCTACATGGCATTACACATGGAGCATGATGTGACATTTCAATATGCAGTCCGCATGGAGCATGACATGGCATTTCAAATGATGACAAGGAAGCGAGACAACTTGGCAATCCTAACCTAGAAGTGGACAACAGATAGGAGTCTATTAGAGCATGACACCTTGACAATCCTAACCTATAAGTGGACAGCCAATAGAAATCTTTTGGGTGGATTACTAGTTAATTTATTGCAATTTATATTTCTTTAAATTTAAATTTAGTTTAGGTTATACAAACACTTTAGGACTCTTTAGGCTTCTAGTTGTTCTATTAGACATGGTTTCACAATGTATCAAAAAAACTTTGATCAATATAATTTCTATGTGAGAGTTTTCTCTTTGGTTCTTCTTAGAACTTTTCAGACTTATCAAGAATATTCTTGTGGCGTCTAAAACCTAGACTTATCACTCACTTTTCCTTCTTGTTCTTGAGTGTGGCGTCTAAACCATACCTTTGTTTCTTTTCGAAGCATCAATTTGGGTCTTAGGTCTTATACCTAAGGTTCTCTTTGTGTCATAGAAAACGGGTTAGGGTTTCTTCTTCTTTAAAATCGATCCTTGGGTTCTTGAACCATCATTGTTATCGGGTTTCATCGCAAAGCGACGGTGAGGTTCATATCATTTGGTATCAGAGCTTTTGGTTCTCTAGAGTCAGATTCAATTCTGATTTTTTTTTCTGATTTGACGGTGGTTCTGATAAAAGATCATAACTTTGGATTCGGGAGTCGAAATAGTCATTATTACATATCAAATCGAACTGATTTTTGAGATCTACAATCTGTACGTTCATTGTGAAGCCAGATTTCATCGTTTTGATCACTTCACGAGGTGTTTAATTTTTCTACGCAGTTTCATCTAAAAATTCAGAATTTCAAATTTCAAATTCGAATTTCCATTGTTTCAGTTATCATCTTATCTTATCTCATCATATCTTGTCATATCTTGTCATATCATATCTTATCTAATCTTATAATAAATTATCTTATCTTTTCTTATTTTATCTTATCTTATCCTTGTCTTATCTTATCATATATTTTCTTATCTCATCTTATCTTATATTATCTTATCATTGTCTTATCTCATCATATCATATCTCATCTTGTCATAATTATCTTATATTTTCTTATTTCATCATATATTATCTTATCTTGTCATAACTTATCTTATTTTTTTTCTTATCTTATCTTATCTTTTTCTTATCTTATATTATCTAATCATTATCTTATCGTATCCCATCTCATCTTATCTTATCTTATCTCTTCTTATCCTTACCTTATCTTGTCCTAACTTATCTTCTATAAAAAAAAGAGTATAAGTTGATCTCCTTTTGTTTCCTCATCTCTAAATTGTATCCCTTAGTTTTGTTTCATTTCCTTATCTTCTCATAGTGTTTGATTTGTTTAGGTCTTTTTGTTGTTGCTTGAAAATTCCAGATTTGTTTATTAGTTTTTAAAAAAACCGAAAGAGAAAACTAAGAGTGGTAAAAGGTCCAGAAAGCCATCAAACCAGAAAAAAACTTCTAGAGAGAAGCTCTCCCTTCTCTCTAGGTTTTCTTATTTCTGATCTCATGTTTCCTCCGTCATTGAGGGAGGAAACTCCATTGTTAATTGGTCTCTATTAGTCAAGGTGGGTGACAAACTCACTTATGGGGTAGTAGCCAAGTTTCTGCCTAAGGTGATTTCTTCTTTTTAGAAAGCTCTCCTTAAAAGGTGTTCCTCTTTCTCTCTCAGCTATGGCAGGGGGGGGGGGGGGGGGGGGGATTCCTCATCAAGGAGCCTCCAATGATTAAGTTAGTCGATNTCAATGTCTTGGTCAGTCCAAGACCTTACTTTATCTTAAGGAGAAGCCTAGTTTAAATCAGGGAGTCTATTACATTGTTGGTTGGTCTCCTATCAGCCAAGGTGGGTGAAGTTTTCGCTCATGGAGACATACAAGGTTCCATTCTGTACAAGGCTATCTCTATTCTAAGGAGAAGCCTCTTACGCAAGGTAACCAAATTTTGGATTTTAATTCTACTCTCTATCTTTCAGATCAGTTGAGAGCTAGTTGATCTAAGATTAGAGGCTCCCATGGAGGTTTTCTAGGGGTGGTGCTCAGAGTTTTTCAAGCTTGTCCACATTTCTTGAGGTTGAAGATGAACTCTCATTTGCTGGAGGGGACAATTTGGCTCATGTGGCAATGGTAAAGGATGGAGGTGACAGCTCCTTTTTTGAAGCCTACAATTTCTATCTCCAAAAAAAAAGTGAAGGAGAGGATATTGGTTAAAATCTGGAGCCTACAATTTCTCTCTCCTACGAAAGAAATGATTTGATTCCAAATGTGATAGAACATGGTGGAGATTATTCTCTCTCTCTAGATATTTATCCTAATCTAATTGAAAGAGCATCTAATCAAGGTGTCAGTTCAGCAGCTAACCAAGGTGCCAGCTCAGCAGCTCCTTGTAAGTGCCAACTCAGCAGCTCCTTCTTCGTCCAAAGGAAAAAGCAAGTTTAGAGATAAGTCTCTCTTCCCCTCCCCTCTCTCTCATAACAATTTTCTTGAACACAAGGCAGCGCTGGGAAAGAGGTTCCTCCTTCAAGCTCGAGCTTGGATAGAACTCAGGCTCCTCTTGAGGGGGGTGGTACCTTTCCCTTCCCCATTACGTGAGTAATGGGCTGCTTTTGTTCATCTGAAATTGGTTTTAACAATTACTTGGTTGTTTGTTAAATCAAGAGTTTTATGTTTGTTAAGTTCTATATTAGACTTATGTTTTTCTGTTTCTCTTACCTTGTGTGTTGTGGAAAAATTTCTAGAGTTTATTTTTTGTAGGCTAAGTTAAGTTAAAGTTAGGGGTTGGATAGTTGTGTTGATATAGCCAATGGTGTTTCTCTTTCCTGTCTTGCTCAGCCACTCTTTTAAATATGCCTGGGGTATGCCCCTTGAATATTTGTAAATTATGCTTCGGTTAATGAAATTTTAACTTACCGAAAAAAAAGTGGTAAAAGGCAAGAGTGTGCGAAAAAATCAGAGGGTAAAAGCCAAATATTTTGAGTGAAACACGAGAGAAATTGAGTGAACCTCAAACTTAGAGTGTAAACACATGAGGAAGAGATTGTGAGGTCCATTTTTTTTTCTAATCTTATTCTCTTTCAAGTATGTCAAGCAACAATGGTGGTGGAGGAATGGCGGAAGTTGGCATGTCAAAGTTACAAATGGAGGCGTTAGTGGGTGAATTGAAAAGAATGTTAGGAGATGGGCTGGAACGAGTGCATGAGAGGATTGATCGGATGGAAACACAGGTGGAGACACCTAGAGCTCCAGTTGGGCATCAGAGGGACAGACGATCACCTAGGGTTGAGTATGAAGAAGAATTTGGGGAATACTTTAATGAAGAGGACGACTATTCTCACATTGGCAAATTAGGCCGTGGGGTTGGAGATTGGGGATTCCAACATAGGAATAAAGAAGATAGGTTTGGTGATAGGGTGAACAACAATTTGGGTAGCACTAAGACGAAGATACCATTATTTCAAGGCAAGAATGATCCAGAAGCTTATTTAGAATGGGAAAAGAGGATGGAGTTCATGTTTGATTGTCATCACTATTCCGAGCGTAAAAAGGTAACACTTGCTATTGGTTAATTTATTGATTATGCTATTGATTGGTGGGATCAACTAATGATAAATATAAAGAGAAATAGAGAGCGTCCCATAGAGACTTGGGCAGACTTGAAAACCGTGATGAGGAGACGGTTTGTGCCATGCCATTACTATCGAGACGTGTATCGAAATCTGCAAGGTCTCACTCAAGGTAGCCGAAGTGTCAAAGATTATTTTAAGGAGATGGAGATGGCTATGATAAGGGCTAATATAGAAGAAGATCGAGAGGCCACTATAGCTAGGTTTTTGCATGGATTGAACCAATAAATCCATGATTGGGTAGAGATGCAAAATTATGTGGAGCTAGAAGATATGGTGTACATGGCCATTAAGGTTGAGCAGCAACTCAAAAGGAGGGGTGATACACGTACAACCCTTGGCTTGAGTTGTTCCCCATGGAAACCAAGCTATGCGGAGAAGGAGGAGAAGTTGGCCACAAAAACTGAGCAAAAGTCAGACTCGACCAGCCATGGTAGGGGTCACATAGCGAGTCAATGTCTGAATGAGAGAGTAATGATGCTACGAGATGATGGTGAGATTGAGATCGATGATAAATATGACAATGAATCTATGTTGTCATTAGAGGATGAGGATATGAGGAATGTGCTGTACAAAGAGAATTAGTTGTTGCAAGGAGAGCTCTAAGTGTGAAAATCAAAGAAAACGATGAGGTGCAGCGAGAAAACATCTTTCGTACTAGATTCCATGATCAAAACAAGGTGTTTGTGATTCACAACGGTCAGGAGTACTTGAAGCATTTAAAGGAGCATGACAAGCTTGCCTGGGGATTGAATGCCTCTATTTTTGACAATTAAGCTTGGTTCTTCTGTTTCTTTAGACTGTTATCTCTTGTAATCTTCTGTTAGTGTTTGGGTGCCTCCAGCTTGTGTGTTGGCTGGTTCCTTTTTTGTGTCTTTTTCCTAGGGTATGCCCCTTGTATATTTGTATGTTTCTTCTTCGATTTATACAATTTTTTAATTTATCGAAAAAAAAAGCATGACAAGCTGAATAAAATACATGCTCGTTGGGTGGGTTCATTGAGACATTCTCATATGTCATTCGGTATAAACAAGATGGAAAGAGGAAGGCTGAATTCGTTAAGCAAATACATGAGAAGGCAAAACTAGCCAACAAAGAGTATCATAAATTGGTTTATGATACCAGAGATTGGGTTTGGGTGCACACAAGAAATGAACAGTTTCCAGGGCAAAAACGTTCCAAGATGCTACCTAGAGGGGATGATCTATTCCAAGTCCTTGCAAGACTTAATGATAATGCCTACGAGCTAGATCTTCTTTGTGAGTACAATAAAAGCATTACTTTTAGTGTCACAGACTTGTCTCCATTTGATGTAGGTGATGATTTGAGGACAAATACTTCTCAAGAAAGAGGGAATGATGAAGATCTGGTTGCACAACCTCAAAGGATGGATCTATTTCAAGTACCAAGATGCCAAATCACAAGAGCTAGAGAAAAGAGGATGGATAAAGCACTCAATGGGAGTATGACGTGGAGTATAACAGCCTACGTGGAGCATGATGTGCCGTCCAACATGGCAACCTACATGGAGCATGTCGTTGAGTCCAACATGGTAGACCACATGGAGCATGTCGTGGAGTCCAACATGACAGTCCACATGGAGCATGATGCGGCATCCAACATGATATCCTACATGGACCATGACATGGCACCCAACATGGCAGCCGACATGGAGCATGATATGGCATTCAACATGGTAGCCCACATGGAGATGACATGGCATCCTACATACATTAAACATGGAGCATGATGTGGCATTCAATATGCAGTTCGCATGGAGCATGACATGGCATTTTAAATGATGACAAGGAAGCGAGACAACTTGGCAATCCTAACCTAGAAGTGGACAACAGATATGAGTCTATTAGAGCATGACACCTTGACAATCCTAACCTACAAGTGGACAACCAATAGAAATCTTTTGGGTGGATTACTAGTTCCTTATTTATTGTAATTTATATTTCTTTAAATTTAAATTTAGTTTAGGTTATTCAAACACTTTAGGACTCTTTAGGCTTCTAGTTGTTCTATTTAAGCATGGTTTCACAATCTATCAAAAAAACTTTGATCAACATAATTTCTTTGTGAGAGTTTTCTCTTTGGTTCTTTTTAGAACTTGTCAGACTTGTCAAGAATATTCTTGTGGCGTCTAAAACCTAGACTTATAACTCACTTTTCCTTCTTGTTCTTGAGTGTGGCGTCTAAACCATACATTTGGTTCTTTTCGAGCATCAATTTGGGTCTGAGGTCTTATACCTAATGTTCTCTTTGTGTCATAAAAAATGAGTCAGGGTTTCTTCTTCTTTAAAATTGATCATTGGGTTCTTGAACCATCATTGTTATCAGGTTTCATCGCAAAGCGACAGTGAGGTTCATATCACCTTGGAATACTGTATTTAAAATAGAGTAGTCTTGCCCATCGTACCTTATCCTTTGGGGTTACCAAAATCTTATAGGTATGAGAAGAGAAGAAGGATCCATTCGGGCTGGGAGTCCAAACCCAAAAGTCAGGTCCTGCCACTTGAGGTAAAGGGAGTTGGATATTTTTTATTTCTATAAGCTCCACTGTATTGGTTGTAGGCCAGTGCCATTGTCCATTAAGAATAATTTCACTTACTTTTGAGTCAACTTGCCATGCACTACCTGACAAAATTCGTTGCCCAAATTTGGGCAGCAAAGGACATAAGGGGTGCCAAGGTTCGATCAAGAGATTAATGTCCCTACTATTACCTATAGAAGCTTGGCAAAAGAGCATAAATTTGCTCCTAAGCTTGAGGAACTTTCTCCGCACCCAAGATGGGTTAGAAGGGACTGGAGCTATGAATATAGAACTTTTCCTTATAATATAGACTTGGCACCAATTTTTCCCTAGTGAGTGCTTCATTATCATGATTAAAAACCATAGGTGATTAGCCACTGCCACCTCGTTTGCTAACACCAGCTCCTTAAGACCCAAACGTCCTTCGGCCTTATCACAGCATTTATCAATCCAAATAGTTTCTAAGAATGTCTTGACCTAAAATGAAGAACCCTGCCCAAAATTGGAACATTGTCATTAACACCAATTTAATGAGTTGTAACCTCCCTACATAACTAAGAAATTTGGAATCCCAAGACCTAATTCTCTCTGTAATCTGGTCAACAAGTGTATCACAACCACTTTTGCATAATTTTGAGGTGTTTTCCTCTTCTCCAAGAAAGAGGCTTTGAGACAAGCTTGATTTGTCTTCTATGAAAGGACAATCATCATTACTTTTATCAAAGAGGTAATGAGTATCATCTTCAACCTTTAGAGCTCTAGACAAGTTGCTCTGAAAGAGTCAGATCAAATAATTTGCTCCGATTATGATCAGAAGAGTTAAAACTATCTCTAAGCTTCAAATGCTCAAAACTAATCTCCTTTGCAGCTAATAAACCCGAAGCTTCTTTGGAATGAGCTTCTAATAACCCAGGCTCAACACAGCCACTCTCTGGTCCATATTTCATACTATTAGGACCTTGCTTAAGAGCATTAATGCCGCTGTCATGGGCATTAACTTCCCTAGCTCCCTTGCTGACCAAATCCTTCAAAACAGCATGGCCATTGAAAGTCACTCCAAGCTTTTAACTTTACCACCACCTGAATCTTTCTTAACACCACCTGAAGCTTGCTTACCAACACCTGCAGCATGCTTAATGTACTCATCATTAACAATTGTAAAGGATCAGGGCCTCCCCTAAGGGAGGGAGAGGCAAAAACTAAAAAACCAGAATTCTAGAGAGAGGGGAGAGCTTCTCTCACTAAATTTCATGCATCCCCTTAATGCATACATAGCATGTACTTGAACTGACTTTTCAAATCTAATACACGTTTGGGGTAAGAATTTGAAGTGTTGTGGTCATCCTAGCAACCTCAAGTGCTGTACGAAGTCAAAAAGACCCAATGGCATGTGTTTAGGCCCAAACTAGTTGAACTTGACTAAACTTAAAATGTTTTTGCATGGAGTGTACTTGAACTGAGTTTTCACACCCAATACAGGTTTGGGGAAAGAATTTGGGCTGTTGGGGCCGATTAAGGTGCTTCTATGCCATATGAAATCAAAAAGACCCAATGCGACGTGTTTTGGCCCAAACTAGATAGACATGGCTAAACTTGGATCTTTTGGGCATGGCCTGTACTCGAAATGACTTTCACATCCAATACATGTTTAGGATACAAATTTGAAGTTTTGTGGTCTCTTTAGGCACTTCTAGTGCCATACGGAGTAAAAAAAGACCCAATGGGACATGTTTAGGTTCAAACTAGATGAACTTTGGCAAAACTTGGATCTTTTGGGCACGACATGTACTCGAACTGAATTTTGACACCCAACACTTGTTTGGGATAAAAATTTGAAGTTTTGTAATCGTTTGAGTCGCTTCTAGTGCCACGCGGAGTAAAAAAACCCAATTTGACGTGTTTAGGACCAAACAAAATAAATTTGGCTAAACATTGGTCTTTTGGGCATGACATGTACTCGAACAAACTGTTCAGACTCAATACATGTTTGTGGTCAGAATTTGGATTTTGTGGTCGTTTTAGGGGCTTCTTGTGCCATATGAAGTCAAAAAGATCCAATGGGACGTGTTTAGTCCCAAACTAGACGAACTTGGCAAAACTTGGATCTTCTAGGCATGGGAATTATTCAAACTGACTTTTCACATGAAATACATGTTTGGGGTAAGAATTTGGAGTGTTGTGGTCATTTTAGCTACTTCGAGTGCTGTACGGAGTCAAAAGCACCCAATGGGATGTTTTTTGACCCAAAACTAGATGAACTTGGCTAAACTTAGATCTTTTGGGCATGACACGTACTGACTTTTTTTTTGGTAAATCGAACTGACTTTTGACACCCAATACACGTTTGGGATAAGAATTTATAGTGTTTTGAGAATTTTATGTACTTCTAGAGCCATACGAGTCAAAAAGACTCGATCGAACGTGTCTAGGCCCAAACTAAATGAACATGGCTAAACTTGGGTCCTTTGAACAAGAAACGTACACCCAATAAACATTTGTGACAAGAATTTGGAGTGTTATGGTCGTTTTAGGCGCTTCTAGTGCCATACGGAGTCAAAAAGACCGAATGGAACGTGTTTAGGCCCAAACTAGATGAACTTGGTGAAGTTTTAGGTGCTTCTAGTGCCATATGGAGTCAAAAGACCCAAAGGAGCCTGTTTAGGCCCAAACTAAATGAACTTGGCTAAACTTGGATCTTTTCGGCATGGCATGTACTCGAATTGACTTTTCATACCCAATACACGCTTAAGGTAAGAATTTGGCATGTTGGGATCGTCTAGATGCTTCTAGTGCCATATGTAGTCAAAAAGACCCAATGGGACGTGTTTAGGCTCAAACTAGATGACTTGGCTAAATTTGGATTTATTTTTTTTCGGTAAGCCAAAAAGTGTATTAACCCAAAAAATACAAACAAATATACAAGGGGCGTGATATCAACCCCACCGACAATTTACGATGAAACCCGATAACAATGATGGTTCAAGAACCCCAAGAACGTGAAAGACAAGATTGTTGAGCCTTAACCCGTTATCTGGCAAGATAAGAACTAAGACTACGAAGGATAGAAACGCCACACCAAGAAACCTAAGTATCACTCAAGATCAAGGTGATAAATTTGGTTGTTTGAACGCACAAGACTAACTTGATAAGTTCAAAGAGTTCTTTCAAGAACAAAGACGACACACCTCACAATAACATAAACTTGTTTTCAATATTCATAACATGATTACAAATTTCGTGGGTACCATGTTTTATACTTGGAACAACCCTCCAAGAATAGGAAAAGCGTTAATTTTAGCTTTGAAACAACACCAACATTAAAGTAAATAAGTTCCCACGTTTTTAGACATTTTTTGACTACTAATAATAAGTAAATATCACTAATTAACTGTGAACAATGTATTTAAGCATAACTAATCCAAGCTAGATTCATCCCCCTATTGAATAGCCTTGAAAATAGTCCAATTCATGCCCTTTCATGGCCTTATCTTGATGAACACGTTTTTGTACGTTCATTATCATTTTCAATTGCTTTTGAATGCTAATAGACTATGAACAATGTATTTAAGCATAACCAATCCAAGCTAGATTCATCCCCCTAATTCATAGCCTTGAAAATAGTCCAATTCATGCCTTTTCATGGCTCCAATTCATGCCTTTTCATGGCCTTATCTTGATGAACACGTTTTTGTAGGTTCACTATCCTTTTCAATTGCTTTTGTACGCTAATTAGACTCTTCAATGGCCTTG
Organism: Datisca glomerata; assembly: GCA_003255025.1. Lineage (NCBI taxonomy): Eukaryota > Viridiplantae > Streptophyta > Magnoliopsida > Cucurbitales > Datiscaceae > Datisca > Datisca glomerata. The sequence goes on from QANY01009878.1 coordinate 26,190, forward strand.
ATGACATGGATAAATCCTTGATTTTCATTTGGACCCACATTGGGCTTTACTTTTCCAGAATCATTCCTATTCTTTTGAATCAACCCAATAAGTGCTTTCTTGAAATTTTGGGCTCTAACTCTTGTAATTGGACCACAGGGAGTGATAAAGGATCTTGTGCAAGTTCCGCTACATTCATGTGTGTATGCTCAGCCCCACGTCCATTTTCAGCTCCTAGATTTGCATCAGGGCATACGCTAGGAAATACAAAGTTACAAAGCCAAAAAGTGATAAGCCTAGCTAGCTAAAGCCAAATTTGGATCTTTTAGACAATACATGTAGTCGAACTGATTTTTGAAATCCAATACGCATTTTTGGTAAGAATTTGGAGGTGATCGTTTTAGGTGCTTTTAGTGCCATATGGAGTCAAAACGACCCAATGAGACATGTTTAGGCCCAAACTAGATGAACTTGACTAAATTTAGATCTTTTGGGCATGACATGCACTCGAATTGACTTTTGACAACCAATACACATTTGGGATAAAAATTTAAAGTTTAGTGGTCGTTTTAGGCGCTTCTAGTGCCGTACAAAGTCAAAAAGTCCCAATGGGACGTGTTTTGGCCCAAACTAGATGAACTTGGCTAAATTGGATGTTTTGGGTATGATATGTACTCTAACTGATTTTCGACAACCAATACACGTTCGGGATAAGAATTTGAAGTTTATGGTCATTTTAAGCGCTTCTAGTGTCATACGCAGTCAAAAAGACCCAATGGGACGTGTAAGCCCAAACTAAACGAACTTGGCTAAACTTGGATCTTTTGGGCATGACATGTACTCGAATTGTCTTTTGACTTTCAATATAGAATTGGGATTAGAATTTAGAGTGTTGTGGTTGTTTTAGGGGCTTCTAGTGCCATACGGAGTCAAAAAGACTCAATGAAATGTGTTTAGGCCCAAACGAAATGACATTTGCTAAACTTGGATCATTTGGGCATGACAACATGTATTCGAACTGACTTTTTACACACAATACACAGTTTTTTGGTAATGTACTTGGACTGACTTTTGAGACCCAATACACGTTTGATATACGAATTTGATGTTTTGTGGTTGTTTTAGGCTCTTTTAATGTCATATGAAGTCAAAAAGACCCAATGGGACGTGTATAGGCCCAAACTGATGAACTATGCTATACTTGAATATTTTGGGCACTACATGTACTCGAACTAACTATTTTTAGGTAAGCAAAAAGATGTATGAACCCGAAAAATACCAATAAATATACAAGGGGCATATCCACGGCTATACAAAGCTACAAAGCCAAAAAAGAGATAAGCCTAGTAGCTAAAGCCAAAACAATTCTAAACCCAAAAAAAAATAAGCCAACTAAAACTAAACTCATTACAAAAAACAAACCAAACTCCTCAATACAAAGAAACAAATCAACATATTAAGCCCCTAAGGAGGCTCAAAAATGAAAAGATTGAGATCCCAAGCAGCTTAGAGAGACAGGTTAAACTCTGAGGCAAGAACACCCCTAAACAACCAAAGCCTATCCCTAATGGAGCTCGAAATAACCTGATCAAAATAGCATTATCCTTGATTTTTCCCTGGAAGATTCTGAGGTTCCTCTCCATCCAAATATGGTAGATAAAGGCTGTGAAAAGAAGCTTCAGTTGGAGTGGGGGCTGCTCAAAACACATTTAGCTAGAAGAGTGTCCCAAATTGACCTTGTGGATTTGCATCCCACAAAAAGGTGCTAACTGACTCACACTCACCCACACAAAATACACATGAAGGCCTAGTAGATGTAGGCATGTTTAGGCTCTTCAAATGCTATACGGAGTCAAAGGGACCCACTGGGACTTGTTTAGGCCCAAACTAGATGAACTTGGCGAAACTAGGATCATTTTTGCATGGCATATACTCGAACTGACTTTTCACACCCAATACACATTTTGGGTAAGAATTTAAACTGTTGGTGTCATTTTAGGTGCCTTTATGCTATATGGAGTCAAAAAGACCCAATAAGACGTGTTTAGGCCCAAACTAGATGAACTTGGCAAAACTTAGATCTTTTGGGCATGGAATGTACTCGAAATGACTTTTGACACCCAAATACAGGTTTGGGATTAGAATTTGGAGCGTTGTGGTCATTTTAGGTGCTTCTAGAGCCACATGGAGTCAAAAAGACCCACTGAGACGTGTTTAGCCCAAACTAGACAAACTTGGCTAAACTTGGATGTTTTGGTATGGCTTGTACTCGAACTGACTTCTGACACCAATATACATTTTAGGTTCTTCTAGAGTCGTACCGAGTCAAAAACACCCAATGGGATGTGTTTAGGCCCTAACTAGATGAACTTGGCAAAACTTGGATTGTTTGGGCATGTACTCAAATTGACTTTTCACATCCAATACACATTTTTTTTACACAAATTGTATAAACCAAAAGATACTTAAACATGTACAAGGGGCATACCCCAGGAAATACAAAATTAGAACCTAATCAGAGGGTTAAGATCTGCCCGTAAATTAAACTGGTGATATGTAAAGTACTGAAATTAGATACAAAGGCTTTATAAGATAGCCAACGTTTTACAAAATGCTTGGGTTAAGACCCCATCTATCCACTAAACGTAGATTAGTATCATTAGTGCCAAAACACTTCGAATATCAAAGCTTTAATTTAACTAATTGTGTGATAGCTTCAATTAGGATCTTGGAATCTCTACTTTTGCCTTAAAAAATCCTTGCATTTCTTTCTCTCCATATATAATAGATGAAGGAAGCAAAAGCAAGTTCAACTAGGACTCCTCTGAGTGAATTCCTTTTTGCATTAGCTAGCATTCAATCTACAAAGTGACCCCAATCCCTAACCTGGTAGTGTAGATCACATTTGTTCACAAGTGTGGCCCATACTCTGGCTGAATAACAACTATTTAAAAAGATGCTCATGTGTCTCCTAGTAGCCAACACAACACACACAATCAGAACAAAACCCTAGTGTTTGGTCCCATTGTGCAACCCTATCTCTAGTGGAAAGTTTGTTTCTCAAAACCAACCAAGAGATAAAGCTGCACCTTGGAATGTGTTTAGAGAACCATATCACATTTTCCCACTTAACCGGTTGTCTTGTAGGGGACAATGCCTTATAGGTTAGACTTAGAGAGAAATCTCCATTCTGACTTGAACTCCATTTCCAAACATCTTGTCTTTGAGCTTGGGGTGGAGAAATTGGAATACTTTTAATCTCAAGAAGCTCAAAGGTGTTTGAAGGTTGCCTATGCCATTGATTGTCTTGAATGACAACACTCACCATAGAGTCCATAGTCCAAGAAGTTCCTGACAAAAGACTTTACCAAAATCTGGCCCAAAGGACACCTAGGGGATGCCCATTATCCGTAAGAAGCTTCACAGTAGTATCATCTCCAATAGTTATAGAGCAAAAAGGCAGAAACTTGCTCCTGGCTTGAGAAGCTTTCTCCAAACCCAAGATGGGTTAGAAGGAATGGAAACCAAGAAAATTGAACTCTTTCTGATTAGGTATGTTTGACACCAATCTTTCCAAAGTGATCTTTTAGAAGGGAGTAGCAAGAACCATAAGTGTTTGGCTATAGCAACTTCATTAGCTAGAACCAAATCCCTAAGGCCCAACCCACCTTGTACCTTGTCAAAACATAGGTCTGCCCAAGCTACCTTAGCCCCAGAAGCTTTAGTATCTTGGCCATTCCATAGAAAATTTCTTACCAAGCATTGGACTGTCTTCACCACTTTTTTAGGGAGAATGAAGAGACCACTCCAAAAGTTGACCATAGCCATAAGGACAGTCTTGATAAGTTGGTGTCTTCCAGCATAAGACAAATACTTTGATTCCCGAGAACTGATTCTCATAGTGAGTCAGTCAACCAAACCTTGACAATCTGATTTGGTAAGCTTGGTTGTAATGAGTGGGACACCAAGATATCTAACTGGAAGAGACCCTTTTGTAAAACCGAGTTCAGTATGAATGATAGAAGACATCTCTAGGCTCACCCCTAATAAGAACAGTTGACTCTTTGAAATATTTGGTTGAAGCCCTGATAGCTCTTGGAAAATGGCCAAAGCTTCCTCAAACACATGCACGCTGTTTCTCTCTCCTTTACAGAACAAGAGTAGGTCATCAGCAAAGCATAAATTGACTATGTTAAGCTCTTTACACCTCCAATGGAACTGGAATTCTGAGTGTTTGGCTGCAAAGCTCAAGGTCCCTGTCAAGACCTCCATGATGATGACGACGATGTAAGGAGAGATTGGATCCCCTTGGCTAATTCTTTTAGCACCCCTAAATTAACCATGCAGCTCACCATTTATATTCACTGAGTATGAGGGAGAAGAAAGGCACTCCATGACCCCAGAAATGAAAACATTTCGGAAGCCAAGGCATTGAAAAGCTTTACTTATCAGTGACCAGTTCACACTATCATAGGCTTTCTTAAGGTCCACCTTGAGAGCACACCTTGGCAAACCAAGTGATCTATGGTAGCTTCTAAGCAATTATTGGGAGAGAAAAATATCGCAGCCATTCTCCTTCCTGGGATAAAAGCATTTTGGTTCTGACTTACGATGTTGGGTAATACAAGCTTGAGTCTTTCAGCAAGTATTTTTGCGTTGCACTTGTAGACTATATTGCAGCAAGAGATAGTACTAAAGTCCTCAATACTAGTTGGATTAGGGACTTTTGGTATTAAGGTGATTACTGTAGAGTTAACCGCTTTTAGGAGGTTACCTGTGGTAAAGAACTCCAAAACAGCTTTAGTTACATCCCCACCCACCAGATGCCATGCTTTCTTAAAGAACCCAACTGAAAAACCATCTAGTCCAGGAGCTTTGCCACCTCCCATACTGAAAATAGCTTGCTTGACCTCATTTTCTTCAAGGGGAAGAGCCAAAGGTACAGCCTGATCAGGTCCAAGCTTTTTTGGCAAAGCACAATCAAGTATACTCCAATTGACTCACATTTCTTCATTTGGTGTACCCAAGAGGTTGTTGTAGTAATCCTAGATATGATTCTGGATCTCCTCATGGGAAGTAAGTAGAGAGCCTTGGTTGTCCAGGTGTGTAATCTTGGTTTTGAATATATTCTTTTTCATGCTTTGAAAAAAGAAAGAAGTGTTCTGATCATCCAATTGAAGCCAATGTACTCTTGACTTCTGCCTGTAGAAGCTCTCTTCAGCGTGTCTAAGCTCAAAGAATTTGGAGGATGCATCTCTCTCCTGAGCTTGTAACAATGCATTTAAAGGGTCATTTCCCAACAAGTTTTGAATTGACTCCATGTGTGCTTCAGCCAATTTAACTCTAGAAGGAATATCATTGCAAAATCTTTAGTTGAACCTCCTCTGTTCACCTTTGAGTGCCTTAACTTCTTACAGAGTCTAAACATTGTTATCCCTGAAATCTCAACCCCCCAAACTCTGTCCAGAAGCTGCCAAAACCCTTCTCTTTCAAACCAAAACTAAAAAAACTTGAAGCTTAATCTTGGTTTATAGGAGTCCTTCTCCATTTGTAAGACAATTGGACTATAATATGAGGTACAAGGAGGAGCAAAGAGACACATTGTTTCGGGGAACGAGTCCATCCAGTGAATATTTGTCATGGCTCTATCCAGCTTACACATAATAAAGGTTCCATCATGATGCTTGTTTGACCATGTGAATTGACAACATGAGTATGCAAGGTCCTCAACCTCACTAGAGAAAGTGCATTTGTGGAAGTCAAAGATGCCTTCATCCCATCCCTTAGCTCGTCCTGATTTCTCACTAAGGGAGGCAATAACATTGAAATCTCCAGTGATAAGCCATGGGGCATGAGAAGTGAGTGAGTGGGAGCATAAGGATTCCCGAAACTTCTTCCTGATCACTTTAGAATTTGAAGCATATACGAATTTGATATACCATACAACATTAGAATGCTTGATAGTAAGCTTACAAAGTATAACTTGGTCAGTAGTTTCCATAACTAAAACATCAATTGGATCCCATCCTTCAATACCAAGATCAATAACAAGATGCTAAAGGATTCTTGACTTGGTTGAAATCTCAACACAAATTCTAGCGAAGTCTCTTTTCACTCCTTTTGCGGTCAAGTGATCCGAGTATAGGGGTTTACCCACTGCACTAGCAATGTAGCTTAGAGCTTCAGAAGTTCTCAACTCAAGGGGAACATTCCAAAGTTCCACCCAAATGGGGATCTTAGCTACCTTTTCCTTTGCGAATTCGACATTAGTCTCCCATGGTTGAAGAATTAGAGGTTTCCCTAACAAATGCCAAGGTCCATCTTTAAAGAAATAATCTCGGTGTTCTAAGTTATCAAATTTGAAATAGAAGATTCCTTTGGAAGCTTGAACATCAAGGAGACATCTCCCTTTCCAAATCTGCAACATAATCCTCTTAATAAAGTGTAATGGAGCTGTTTTACCCACAAAATCGCCAACCAAACAAGTCTTCCATTTGGCAAAGCTATCTTTGGTAACAAAGTCAGAGAGCTTCATAAATTGTAGACTCCTGAAACTCAAGCTCGAACCTACTAGGTTGGTTTCTCTTAACTTTATCAGCCCAAGATCCATCCTTTTGTTGAGCTTTAGGTGAGGCTTCACAAAGTTTATGGTAGATAGTGTTGCCCTTAAGGATTTCAGAAATACCCTTAGCAGCCTTCTCCTTATTCTTTAAAGGTTTCAAAGGTTTGGGGAAGGATAATGCTCAAAATTTCATCTAAACCCCAGAGTAAAAGCATATAACTCAAAATCATCAACTATTTGATTGTATTCTGGAAAAATGGAAGAATGAGGTTTTTGAGCTGTTGGAGAAGATGAAGCTGACGTGGAGGTGTCCTTTCTATGCGTAGGTGGTAGTACAAAGGTACCTGAAACATGCTCCAAGGATGTCTTGGGCAAAGGCAATGTCAAATCACCTTTATCTTCAGGTACAACCACAATTAAGACTGATTGTCCTTGCTCCGGGTTTTGGGGCAGGCTGTCTGTCCTTGCAAGTAAAGTTTTAGCTTTGTTGTTGCCCAATGTATGCAAGAGTAGGTGTCCTTTCTCCTTTCACTTTCGTCCTTTCACTTTTTGATCAGAATGCATGTCATTGTCTGTACTCCATGCATAACTAGGGTTAGCTAGAATTGGTGACGTGGCAGGAGTTGATTGGCTCTCAAGTACAGCCTCATTGACAAATGGACGAAAGATTTCACTCTTGTTCATCTCTCTCCTTCGTGCTCCTCCTTTGGCCAGAGAACCCTTGGTGATTTGACTGAGTTTTTCAGACAAGGGGAAGCTTGTTTGTTTCTAACATGCTCTTTGTCCTTAGAAGCACCTGTAAAAGCTTCATTTACAAAACATGGGGCTCCACCAAACGATGAATGGACCCTTAAAGCACTAGAATCCAGTAATAACAAGTCATTGTGTACCTGAGAAGAAGGGACCAAAGAAATGTTCCAACAAGACATTGAAAGTTTATCCAAACTTTTTAGTTGCTCCTCATTAGAGCTAGAAGCAGCCTCATTATTGCCATTAATGGCCATTTGGACCTTTCCTTCCTTATTTGGTGAGTTAAGGTTGTAGCTAAAGGTGCCAAAACCAGTAGCATGCTCCTCGTCATCTCCATTAATACGAGCATCAAGTGCTTCTGTCACATTTAGTGCACGAACACACACTTTCTTTTCACCAACTTCTTTGTTCTCCATAACTAAAATCTTGTCCAAACTTGGAGATTCCTCCAAGGAAGAGCTTAAAGCAACTCTGACTTCTAAGTTTTCCAGCATCGAACTCCCATCTCCTTTAAACTTTAGAACAACTTCATGAGACTTAAAGCTCATCTTACCTGAACTTTTCTTACTGATCTTTGAACCTTTCTGAGTCTTGGTTTCAAAGTAAGCATCTTTTGCATTTTAGAAACTACGCTCAGCTCCTCCCAGAGGAGGAGCAACAGAAAACTCTCACCTGGTTTCTAGAGAGAAGTGAGAGCTTCACTCCCTAGCAATATGGATTTCTTCACCATGAACAACTTGAAGCTTCAAATCCTTGCTTTTTGTATGATTAGGGATCACAAGGCCCCTTTGATCGGGCACGTGAAAAGCAGGAGGCAGATTCTTTGTTTTTTCTTTAAACGCCTTATTCAAAGCTTTTAGGGACCCCTTGCTAAGCATGCTGCCAAGCTTAGAGGAGCCATTATCCCTCTTACCTACCCCACTATTAAAGCTGGAGCTCACACCTTGGGGAGGAACATTCTTGGCAGAACAAAAAGGAGCTTCTACGGACCCACCCTTTGTCAAGGTAACATTATCAACTAACTTTTCAGCTTTGGGAGAGCTGAAAGTCAAATCTTTGGTCCTGTCTTCACCATAAAGGCTTTCACCTACCATGAGAACATTCTTTCCACCATTCTCTGAAAAATCCAGAGCTGAATCTTCTTTCTTTCACCCAAAAATCTCGCCATTGTTGACTTTTGGGCAAGCTATACTATAAAGTGCATCTCCACCATTGTTGACTTTTGGGTTTTCCAGCATGGAACTCTAATCTCCATTAAACTTTAGAACAGCTTCATGAGACTTAGAACTCATCTTGGCCAAACTTTTCTTACCGATCTTTGAACCTTGCTGAGTCTTGGCTTTAAAGTAAGCATCATTCACCATTTTAGAAACTAAGCTCAGCTTCTCCCGGAGGAGGAGCAAAAGAAAAACCCTCACCTGGTTTCTAGAGAGAAGGGAGAGCTTCTCTCTCTCTCTAGAAAACAGCTTAGATTTTGGAGTGTTGTCCCATTGGGTCTTTTTTATTCCATATGGGACTAGAAAGCACCTAAAATGACCACAACACTCTAAATTCTTCCAAACCTATATTGGGTGTCAAAAGTCTGTTCGAGTACTTGTTATTCCCGTCTACCAAAAAAAGAGTACTTGTTATGCCCAAAAGATCCAAGTTCATCTTGTTTGCACCTAAACACGTCACATTGGGTCTTTTGAACTCCGCAAGGACTTAGAAATACGTAAATTAAGCATAACACTCCAGTCTCTTATCCGAAATGTATATTGGGTGTCAAAAGTCAGTTCAAGTACTGTCATGCCCAAAAGATCCAAGTTAGCCAAGATCGTCTAGCTTTGACCTAAACACATCTCATTGGGTCTTTTGACTCCGTATCGCACTAAAAATGAACATAACAATCCAAATTCTTATCCCAAATGTGAACTGCATGAAAAGTCAGTTCGAGTACATGTCATGCCCAAAATATCTATGTTTTGCCAAGTTCCTATAGTTTGGGCCAAAACGCGTCCCATTGAGTCTTTTTGACTCCATATGGCAATGCCTAAAACGACCACAAAACTTCAAATTCTTATTCTAAACGTGTATTGGGTGTCAAAAGTCAGTTTGAGTATATTTCATCCCCAGAAGATCCAAGTTTAGCCTGGGCATGACATGTCTTCAAGCTGACTTTTGACAGCCAAAACACATTTGGGAGAATAATTTAAAGTATTATGGTCGTTTTAGGCGCTTCTAGTGTAATTCGGAGTAAAAAGACATGATGGGATGTGTTAGGCCCACACTACACGAACTTGGCTAAATTTGGATCTTTTTGGCATTACATGTACTCGAACAGACTTTTAACACTCAATACACGTTTGGGATAAGAATTTGGAGTATTTTGGTCGTTTTAGGTGCTTCTAGTGTCATACGGAGTCAAAAAGACCAAATGGGACGTGTTTAGGCCCACACTAGAAGAAGTTGACTAAACTTGGATCGTTAGGGCATGCCTGTACTCTTTTTTTTTTTGGTAAACAAATTGTATAAACCAAAGGATACTTACACATGTACAAGGGACATACCCCAGGAAATACAAAATTAGTGCCTGATTAGAGGCTTAAGATCTGCACGCAAATTAAACTGGTAATATGTAAAGTACTGAAATTAGATATCAATGCTTCATAAGACAGCCAAGGTTTACAAAATACTTGGGTTAAGACCCCATCTATCCACTAAACGTAGATTAGTATCATTAGTGCCAAAACACTTCGAATCCCAAAGCCTTAATCTGACTAATTGTGAAATAGCTTCAGTTAGGATATTGGAATCTCTGATTTTGCCTTAAAAAATTCTTGCATTTCTTTCCCTCCATATATAATAGATGAAGGAAGTAAAAGCTAGCTTAACTAGGACTCCTCTAAGTGACTTCCCTTTTGCATTAACTAGCATCCAATCTACAAACTGATCCCAATCCCTAACCTGGCAATGTTGATCACATTTGTTCACAAGTGTGACCCATACTCTAGCTAAATAACAACAATTGATAAAAAGATGTTCATGTGTCTCCTGGTAGCCAACACAACACACACAATCCGAACAAAACCCTGGTGTTTGGTCCCATTGTGCAACCCTATCTCTAGTGAAAAGTTTGTTTCTCAAAGCCAACCAAGAGATAAAGCTGCACCTTGGATGGAATCTCAATCTAGCCACTGTCATCATCCAAATGGGTTGAGGGAGTGGTGTTTGGGAGAAGTGAGGGAGAAATGGGGGATTGTTTTGGGGTGGAATGTGTGGGGGATGAGGGAGAGGAGTGATTTGGGGAGTTTGAGGTGGAGCTAGGGTTGGATTGTGGTAGAGATATGGCTGTAGCTTGGGGATTAGGAGAAAGTGTTTTAGCTTGCTGGATGAAATCACAATCATGACCAAAGATATCACACTTGTCACACCTCTTTGGTAGGCCCTCATACTTTACAAAAACATCAATTGGATCCCATCCTTCAATACCAAGATCAATATCAAGATGCTTAAGGATTTTTGACTTGGTTGAAATCTCAACACAGATTCTAGCGAAGTCTCTTTTCACTCCTTTTGCAGTCAAGTGATCCGAGTATAGGGGTTTACCCACTGCACTAGGAATGTAGCTTAGAGCTTCAGAGGTTCTCAACTCAAGGGGAACATTCCAAAGTTTCACCCAAATGGGGATCTTAGCTAACTTTTCCTTTGTGAATTTGAAATTTGGCTCCCATGGTTGAAGAATAAGAGGTTTCCCTAACAAATGCCAAGGTCCATCTTTAAAGAAATAATCTCGGTGTTCTAAGTTATCAAATTTGAAATAGAAGAGTCCTTTGGAAGCTTGAACATCAAGGAGACCTCTCCCTTTCCAAAGCTGCAACGCAATCCTCTTAACCAAGTGTAATGGAGCTGTTTTACCCACAGAATAGCCAACCAAACAAGTCTCCTATTTGGCAAAGCTGTCTTTGGTAACAAAGTCAGGGAGCTTACAATGACCCTATGTTCTTCATAAATTGTAGACTCCAGAAACTCAAGCTCAAACCTATTAGGTTGGTTTCTCTTAACTTTATCGGCCCAAGATCCATCCTTTTGTTGAGCTTTAGGTGAAGCTTCACAAAGTTTATGGTAGATAGTGTTGCCCTTTAGGGTTTCAGAAATACCCTTAGCAGCCTCCTCCTTATTCTTTAAAAGTTCCAAAGGTTTGGGGGAAGGATAATACTCACAATTTCGTTTAAACCCCTGAGTAAAAGCATATAACTCAAGATCATCAACTACTTGATTGTATTCTGGAAAAATGGATGAATGAGGTTTTCGAGCTGTTGGAGAAGATGAAGCTGACATGGACGTGTCCTTTCCATGCTTAGGTGGTAGTACAAAGGTACCTGAAACATGCTCCAAGGATGTCTTGAGCAAAGGCAAGGTCAAATCCCCTTTATGTTCAGGTACAACTGTAATTAAGAGAGGCTCTCCTTGCTCCGGGTTTTGGGGCAGGTTGTCTGTCCTTGATGGAGCTGACGTGGAGGAGTCATATCCATGCATAGGTGGTAGTACAAGGGTACCAAAAACGTGCTCCAAGGATGTCTTGGGCAAAGGCAATGTCAAATCACCTTTATCTTCAGGTACAGCCACAATTAAGACAAATTGTCCTTGTTCCGGGTTTTGGGGCAGGCTGTCTGTCCTTGCAAGCAAAGTTTTAGCTTTGTTGTTGCCCAAGGTATGCAAGAGTAGGTGTCCTTTTTGCTTTTTCTTTTGTCCTTTCACTTTTTGATCAGAATGCATGTCATTGTTTGTACTCCAAGCACAACTAGGGTTAGCTAGAATTGATGAGGTGGCAGGAGTTGATTGGCTCTCAAGTATAGCCTCATTGACCAATGGACAAAACATTTCACCCTTGATCATCTCTCTTCTTCGTGCTCCTCCTTTGGCCAGAGAACCCTTGGTGATTTGCCTGAGTTTTTCAGACAAGGGAAAGCTTGTTTGCTTCTGAACATGCTCTTTGTCCTTAGAAGCACCTGTAAAAGCTTCATTTACAAAACATGGGGCTCCACCAAATGATGAAGGAACCCTTAAAGCACTAGAATCCAGTAATAACAAGTCATTGTGTACCTGAGAAGAAGGGACCAAAGAAATGTGCCCACAAGACATTGAGTGCTCATCCAAACCTTTGATTTGCTCCTCATTAGAGCTAGAGGCAGCCTCATCATTGCCATTAATGGCCATTTGGACCTTTCCTCCCTTATTTGGTGAGTTAAGGTTGTAGCTAAAGGTGCCAAAACAAGTAGCATGCTCCTCGTCATCTCCATTAATACGAGCAGCAAGTGCTTCTGCCACATTTAGTGCACGAACACACACCTTCTTCTCACCAACTTCTTTGTTCTCCATAGCTAAAATCTTATCCAAACTTGGAGATTCCTCCAAGGAAGAGCTAGAAGCAACTCTGACTTCTGGGTTTTCCAGCATCGAACTCCCATCTCCTTTAAACTTTAGAACATCTTCATGAGACTGAAAGCTCATCTTACCCGAACTTTTCTTACTGATCTTTGAACCTTGCTGAGTCTTGGTTTCAAAATAAGCATCATTCACCATTTTAGAAATTAAGCTCAGCTCCTCCCAGAGGAGGAGCAACAGAAAAGCCTCACCTGGTTTCTAGAGAGAAGGGAGAGCTTCTCTCTCTAAACATTTGAAGATGACACTCATTACCTCTCTGTCAATCCTAGTGGAATTATGGGCATGCCTGTACTCAAAGTGACTTTTCACATCCAATACACGTTCGGGGTAAGAATTTTGACTGTTAGGATCATTTTAGGTGCTTCGAGTGCCGTACAGAGATAGAAGTTAAAACATTCTTTCTAGAAGCTCTCTCCTCTCTCTAGAACCTTCGTTCTTTCTCTTCTAAGTTTTCTCTTCGGTTTACTTCCCGAAGCTCAGACCCGAGATCCTATGAGCTGGGGTCTGATCTCCCCTCTCTTCCCTTTCTGCCTTCTCCCTTTACCTTAGGAGAAGGAGACAATAAAAAAAATTTAGGGTTGTGTGTTGGTGGTTTCGCTGTTCTATGGCTCTCGGATTTTGTTTGGGTTGAATCTTGATGGTGGGTGAGGGCAGCGTGAATTGGGTCTCCAGACTCCATGTTCCACTGCGTGTGGAGTTTCCCCCTGGGTTTGGTGCTGTTTGATACATGGTCTTCTTGAAATGAGCTTATTATTCGGTATCTTGCAGCTTCGTGCGTGCAGGGGTTGGTTGTGTGGCTTCGGGCTCTTTCTCCTCATCTCCTGCTGGTGGGTCTCGGTGCTAGAGGCTTCTTCTTGCTCCTCTTTCGTTACTGAGTGTAGCCTGGATCTTGGTTGGTCATCGTCGGTGTCCTGTTGTCGTGGTGTGGTTCCTCTGTCTTAGTCGCTGTTGGTGATGGTGATCGATGCGTTTGGTGATGGTGATTTATGCTATTGGTGATGGTGCTGTTGCGTGTCTTAGTTGCTTAGGGTTCAATCTAGTGTGTCCTCTAGTCTAGGACCGGTGCCTATGAAAGGCATGTATCCTATGTGCTCTCAATAGCTGACCTGTATCACTTTTTGGTTGTTGTCCTTGTGTTGGTTCACCTTTTGGCTTTGGCTCTTTTATTTCTCTTGGCCCGCTTGGGGGTGTATGCTCTCTTGAGCTTGTTGCTTCATGTGTTGTTTAATGAGAATGAGTTATTTTATATAAAAAAAGTGCCGTACAGAATCAAAAATGCCCGATGGGATGTGTTTAGGCCCAAACTAGATGAATTTGGCTAAACTTATATCGTTTGGGCATGGCATACACCGAAACTGAGTTTTCACATCCAATACTCATTTGGGGTAAAGAATTTGGACTTTTTTTTATCGTTTTAGGTTCTTCTAGTGGCATATGGAGTCAAAAAGAACCAGTGTCATGTGTTTAGGCCCAAACTAGATGAACTTGGCTAAGCTTGGATTGTTTGGGCATGTAATGTACTCGAACTGACTATTCACATCCAATACACATTTGATGTAAGAATTTGGACTGTCAGGGTCGTTTTAGGTGCTTCTAGTGCCATATGAAGTCAAAAAGGCCCAATTGAATGTGTTTAGGCCCAAACTTGATGAACTTGGCTGAACTTGGATCTTCTAGGCATAACATGTACTCAGACTGACTTTTCACACCCAATACATGTTTAGGGTAAGAATTTAGACTGTTGGGCTAGGTCTTTCACCTAGCAAGGTCTTTCACCTCCATATTGTATAGAAAATAAATTATTAAAATAAATCTACGCTTGTTGGAGGTGAAAATTGTAAATAGAACAATTCCTTCTGTCGTGTATCCCGGATTAATGCAACCTAAAATTAATAATAGTGGTGTTGTCATGGGCCAAAGATTATCTTTGTTTCTCATTTTTCTTTACTTTTTGAGGCCACGATCCATCTTGCATTGGGGTGGGGGTGGGGGGGGGGTGTATAGGAAGCCTCACAAAGTTTTTTATATACTTAGTTTGACCAAAGAGCTTGGGAAATGCTGTTTGTTTTTTAATTGGTACATTAGATGCATTGTTTGTAGGTCTAGAGAGGTCAGAGCTTCTCTTTCTAAGCCAAGGTGAGGATGAGAAAATAGTGTGTTGCGCTTCCAGGGATGCCCAAAGGTCCCTCCTATCACCCCTATCATTAGAAGCATACACAATGGTGACAAAAGTAGTCTATATTGGAATCTAGAATGGAAACCTTACAAAATATTTCTTGAGCAGAGGAGCTGAGTACAGTAAGGTTCACAATAGCTGATCCCACGTAACCCAAACTCTACCATTTGAAGATGATACGCAATTTGCAATACACTCACAATTAGGGAATACATTGCTAGCAATACCACTGAAGTTACCACACTTGACCTTGGTCTCGATAACTGAACACACAGAGAGGTTGAAGTCCCTACACAATTTCCTCACATCAACCTGTTTAAGGGCACCATTGAGCCCCCTTATATTCCAAGTGGTTGTATTAATCATTGTGAGATAGGGGTCACATTTGGGATAAGCGTTTTGAGTGTTGTGGTCATTTTTTATGCTTCTATGTCCATGCGGAGTCAAAAAGACCCAATAGGACGTGTTTAGGCCCAAACTAGATGAAGTTGACTAAACTTGAATCTTGTGAACAGGGCATGTACCTGAACTGACCTTTGAAACCCAGTACACGTTTGGGATAAGAATTTGGAGTGTTGTGGTCATTTTAGGTGTTTGTAGTGCCATACAGAGTCAAAATGACCCGATGGGATGTGTTTAGGCTCAAACTAGACGAACTTGGCTAAACTTGGATCATTTGGACATGGCATGTATGCAAACTGACTTTTCACATCCACTACACGTTTGTAGTAGATTTTAGATTGTTGATGTTGTTTTTGGTGCTTCTGTGTAATATGGAGTCAAAAAGACCCAATGGGACATGTTTAGGCCGGAACTAGATGAACTTGGCTAAACTTGAATCTTTTAGGCGTGGCATTTACTCGAACAGATTTTTGACACTCAGTATACGTTTGGGATAAGAATTTGAAGTTTTGTGATCGTTTTAGGTGCTTCAAGTGCCACAGAGTAGTCAAAAAGACATAAAGGGACGTGTTTCCAAATTAGATGAATTTGGCTAAACTTGGATCTTTTGGACATGACATGTATTCCAACAGACTTTTGACACTCAGTACGCGATTGGGATACAAATTTGGAGTGTTGTGGTCATTTTAGGTGGTTCTAGTGCCATGTGGAGTCAACTCCCAATGGGACATGTTTAAGCTCAAACTAGATGAACTTGGCTGAACTTGGATCTTTTGGGCATGACATGTACTCGAATTGACTATTGACACCCAATACATGTTTGGAATAAGAATTTGGAGTGTTATATTCATTTTAGGTGCTTCTAGTGCCACACGGAGTCAAAAGACTCAATGAGAAGTGTTTAGGTCCAACTACACATGATGGTAACCAGAGCCATTGCAAAACAATACTTAGCAGCCTCAGATTGGAGCACTAGGTTTGTGCTTTTGATAAGATACTAAGATCCTCGGTTTGTAAGGTTAAGCCGTCGACTATTCATATAGCTTTAGGCCTTAGTCAAATTTTGTAGCTTCTTGGTTTCCCCAGGTTGTTTATTTTGGCGTTGACCTTGATTGACCAGAGTTCAAATTAGACTCACTTGTAAATGCTCATAGTTTAGATACAGGTTTTTTGGCTAGGGTATGCCCCTTCTAAATGTTTAATTATCTTTCTGTTAATATTATTCATTTACCAAAAAAAGAGACGTGTTTAGGCCCAAACTAGTCGAACTTGGCGTCTAAAACTAGACTTATCCCTCACTTTTCCTTCTTGTTCTTGAGTGGGCGTCTAAACCATACCTTTGGTTCTTTTTGAATCATCACTTTGGGTCTTAGGTATTATACCTAAGGTTCTCTTTGTGTCATAGAAAATGAGACGGGGTTTCTTATTCTTTAAAATCAATCGTTGGGTTTTTGAACCATCATTGTTATCGGTTATTATTGCAAAGTGATGGTGAGGTTCATATCATTTGGTATCAAGGGTTTTGGTTCTCTAGAGTCAGATTCAATTCTGATTTTTTTTCTGATTTTGTCGGTGGTTCTGAAAACTAATCATAAATTTTGATCCGAGTGTCGAGATAGTCGCTATTGCATGTCAAATCCAAATGATTTGCGAGACCTACAATCGGCATGTGAATTGCGGAGCCAGATTCTATCATTTTGAGGTGTTTAAATTATCTATGCAGTTTCACTAAAAAAATCAGAATTTCAAATTTCAAATTCAAAGAAAGATGAATTTGTGAGGAATATCCATGAGAAGACACAACTCAACATTGAAAAGAGAACCGAGCATTATGCCAAGGAAGTAAACAAAGGAAATAAAAAAAATTATCTTTGAACCCGGAGATTGGGTATGGCTGCACATGAGAAAAGAGAGATTTCCTGAATAAAGGAGACGGACCATTCCAAATTGTTTCAAGAATCAATGACAATGCCTACAAGCTAGATCTTCCTGGTGAGTACAAAGTAAGTAATCTGCCCAATTTTTTAATCCTTTTTGTTCCCGCTCGATTCATTAAAAAAGCAAGCATTTATAGAGAGAGAATTTCTGACCTCTCTCTAGAATCTCATTCTCTCACGGATTCCTCCTCCAAGGAGGAGGATCCTTCATTTTCAAGGTCTACAATGGTTAATGATGAGTATTTCACTCAACTATAATCAAGGTTGATTCTAATTCAAGTTTAGAGGGAGCTTTAAGGTTGGATATGATTTCAGAAATGAAGAACACATATTTTGGGGCTGAAACTCTTGATGCTAGCATTAATGGAGCTGCCAACCTTAATAATGCCTCTTTGGGTGCTTCTAGTTATGATATTAAGCTGGATAAGATGCCCAAGGATGACTTTAATGGTGAAGTAAAGCTTCCTTCTTCAGTAAATAAAGAGCATTTCTCACAAGTTCAAGGACTCGAGGAGCTCACACTTCCTGACATTCTCGAGCTAAAGGATGACTTTGAGATAATGAGTGTCTTAAATTCATGTTCTGAGACTAACAATCTGAATGTAGGGTCATTGGTGGTCTCTTCTACTAACCGAGATGACCAAGTAGTGTCTCTCAAAAGAAAGGAGCATTGCCCTCTCATGGAGGATCTCCAAAAAGCTGCACGTAGGCCACTGGCCAAGGGTGGTGCTCGCCGTGGGGAGAGGAGCAAGTGTGGTGATCTTTGTCCGATGATTAATGAGAAGACCCTCCCTAGCCAATCAATGAGCGACACCTCAGCCCCTGTACCAGCACTTGAACGTTTGAATATTTCATGGGGAAGTGTTGACCAAGACACACAAGCACAATTTAAGGAGAAAGGACAAGAAAAAAGTGAAAAAGGACAAGGTAAAACAGAAAAAGGACAAGGCAATCTTTATGCTTTGTCTATTTCACCCATTAATACTTGTACTTCTTCATTTAATATTTGTCCTACTTCTAATATTATCCCAAATGACAAAGGACAAGAAAAAATTGAAAAAGGACAAGGTAAAACAGAAAAAGGTACATCTCTTTATGCTTTGACTATTTCACCCATTAATGCTTGTAATTCTTCATTTAATGTTTGTCCTACTTCTAATTTGTGGGAAAAGCTTGGCTCCCATAAGACTTTAAGTCAGGGGAAGCCTTGGTTAATTCTTGGTGACTTTAATGCTATTTTGAAGCCTATTGAGCATTGTGGTGGTGATTTCAAGTGGAATGATAGCTCAATTGATTTTGCTTCTTGTCTTGATCATTTGGAGGTTCTCGACCTCCCTTATAGTGGCTGTCAATTCACCTGGTGGAATGGTCAAGTTGGTGAGGGTAGCAAGATGCGCAAGCTCGATAGAGCCCTGGCTAATGGTGATTGGGCTACCGAGTTTCTTGCTACCTCTTGCCATTTTCACACCCCGGGTATCTGTGATCACTCTCCTATTATTATTCAGCTTAGGGCTAGACCTAAGCCTTCTTTTAATTTCTTTCATTTTTGGATGGATTTTGAAGGCTTCCGGGCTGCTCTTAAAGATGCTTGGGAGATTGAGGTGTTTGGGACAGGCATATTTTGTCTCTATAAGAAGCTTAAATTTGTAAAATAGCTTCAGTTAGGATCTTGGAATCTCTGATTTTGCCTTAAAAAATCCTTGCATTTCTTTCTCTCCATATATAGTAGATGAAGGAAGTAAAAGCTAGCTTAACTAGGACTCCTCTGAGTGACTTCCCTTTTGCATTAGCTAGCATCCAATCTACAAACTGATCCCAATCCCTAACCTAGCAGTGTAGATCATATTTGTTCACAAGTGTGGCCCATACTCTGGCTGCATAACAACAATTGATAAAAAGATGCTCATGTGTCTCCTGGTAGCCAACACATCACACACAAACAGAACAAAACCCTGGTGTTTGGTCCCATTGTGCAACCCTATCTCTAGTGGAAAGTTTGTTTCTCAAAGCCAACCAAGAGATAAAGCTGCACCTTGGGATGTGTTTAGAGAACCATATCACCTTTGCCCACTTAACCGGTTGTCTTGTAGGGGACAGTGCCTTATAGGTTAGACTTAGGGACAAATCTCAATTCTGACTTGAACTCCATTTCCTTATCTTGTCGTTGAGCTTGGGGGGGGGGGGGGAGGAATTGGAACACTTCTAATCTCAAGAAACTCAAAGGTGTTTGAAGTTGGCCAATGCCATTGATTGTCTTGAATGACAACACCTTTGAATGACAACACTCAAAGGTGTTTGAAGTTGGCCAAGTCCATAATCCAAGAAGTTCCTAACAAAAGTCTTTGCCCAAATTTGGCCCAAAGGACACCTAGAGAATGCCAATTATCTGTAAGAAGCTTCACAGTAGTACCATCTCCAATAGTAATAGAGCAAAAGGGCAGAAGCTTGCTCCTGAGCTTGAGAAGCTTTCTCCAAACCCAAGATGGGTTAAAAGGAATGGAAACCAAGAAAATTGAACTCTTTCTGATTAGGTATGTTTGACACCAATCTTTCCAAAGTGATCTTTTAGAAGGGAGTAGCAAGAACCATAAGTGTTTGGCTATAGTAACTTCATTAGCTAGAACCAAATCCCTAAGGCCCAACCCACCTTGTACCTTGTCAAAACATAGGTCTGCCCAAGCTACCTTGGCCCCAGAAACTTTAGTATCTTGGCCATTCCATAGAAAATATCTTACCAAGCATTGGACTGTCTTCACCACTTTTTTAGGGAGAATGAAGAGACCACTCCAAAAGTTGACCATAGCCATAAGGACAGTCTTGATAAGTTGGAGTCTTCGTGCATACGACAAATACTTTGATTCCCAAGACCTGATTCTCATAGTGAGTCTGTCAACCAAACCTTGATAATCTGATTTGGTAAGCTTGGGGTTTAATGAGTGGGACATCAATGAAAGAAGACATCTATGGGCTCACCCCTGATAAGAACAGTTTACTCTTTGAAATATTTGGTTGAAGCCCTGATAGCTCTTGGAAAATGGCAAAAGCTTCCTTAAGCACACGCACGTTGTTTTTGTCTCCTTTACAGAATAAGAGTAGGTCATCAGCAAAGCACAGATTGACTAAGTTAAGCTCTTTGCACCTCCAATGGAACTGGAATTCTGAGTGTTTGGCTGCAAAGCTCAAGATCCCTGACAACGATGTAAGGAGAGATTGGATCCCCTTGTCTAATTCCTTTAGCACCCCTAAAGTAACCATGCAGCTCACCATTTATATTCACTGAGTATGAGGGAGAAGAAAGGCACTCCATGACCCAAGAAATGAAAACATTTGGGAAGCCAAGGCATTGAAAAGCTTTACCTTTTAGTGACCAGTTCACACTATCATAGGCTTTCTTAAGGTCCACCTTGAGAGCACACCTTGGAAAACCAAGTGATCTATGGTAGCTTCTAAGTAATTCTTGGGAGAGAAAAATATTGTCAGCCATTCTCCTTCCTGGGATAAAAGCCCTTTGGTTCTGACTTACGATGTTGGGTAATACAAGCTTGAGTCTTTCAGCAAGTATTTTTGTGATGCACTTGTAGACTACATTGCAGCAAGAGATAGGTCTAAAGTCCCCAATACTAGTGGGATTAGGGACCTTTGGTATTAAGGTGATTGCAGTTGAGTTAATCTCTTTTAGGAGGTTACCTGTAGTAAAGAACTCCAAAACAGCTTTGGTTACATCCCCACCCACCACATGCCATGCTTTCTTAAAGAGCCCAGCTGAAAAACCATCTGGTCCAGGAGCTTTGCCACTTCCCATACTGAAAATAGCTTGCTTGACCTCATTTTCTTCAATGGGAAGAGCCAAAGGTACAGCCTGATCAGGTCCAAGTTTCTTGGCAAAGCAAAATCAAGTATACTCCAATTGACTCCCATTTCTTCATTTGGTGTACCCAAGAGATTTTTGTAGTAATCTAATATATGATCCTTGATCTCCTCTTGGGAAGTAAGTAGAGAGCCTTGGTTGTCCAAGTGTGTAATTCTAGTTTTGAATCAATTCTTTTTCATACTTTGAAAAAAGAAAGAAGTGTTCTGATCACCCAACTGAAGCCACTGTACTCTTGACTTCTGCCTGTAGAAGCTGTCTTCAGCATGTCTAAGCTCAAAGAATTTGGAGCATGCATCTCTCTCCTGAGCCTGTAACAATGCATTTAAAGGGTCATTTCCCAACAAGTTTTGAATTGACTCCATGTGTGCTTCAGCCAATTTAAACTCTAGAAGGAAGATCACTGCAAAATCTTTGCTTGAACCTCCTCAGTTCAACTTTGAGTGCCTTAAGCTTCTTACAAAGCCTAAACATTGCTGTCCCTGAAATCTCAACCCCCCAAACTCTGTCCAAAAGCTGCCAAAACCCTTCTCTTTCAAACCAAAACTCAAAAAACTTGAAGCTTACTCTTGGTTTATAGGAGTCCTTCTCCATTTGTAAGACAATTGGACTGTGATCAGAGATGCCAGGAGGAGCAAAGAGACACTTTGTGCGTGGGAACGAGTCCATCCAGTGAATATTTGCCATGGCTCTATCCAACTTACACATAATAAAGGTTCTATCATTATGCTTGTTTGACCATGTGAATTGACAACCTGTGTATGCAAGGTCCTCAACCTCAATAGTGAAAGTGCATTTGTTGAAGTCAAAGATGCCATCATCCCATCCCTTAGCTCCTCCTGATTTCTCACTAGGGGAGGCAATAACATTGAAATCT
>QANY01009878.1:49872-67099 GCA_003255025.1 Datisca glomerata
CTTGCCTTGGGTGATCAGAATTCCTCTTTCTTTTTTCAGAAACTAAAGAAGAATAGAGTCAGATCTAGAATTAATCAGTTGGTTAATGAGGAGGGTGACCTTATTACTGATGACCAGGCTATCAAAGATCAAATTCTTTCTTATTATAGGAATCTTCTTGGCACTTCTCACATTGATCAGGAGGTGGATTGGAGTGTTCTCTCTCAGATTCTCCCTAATAAGCTCTCTCAAGCTCACTTAGCTATCCTCAACCACCCTTATACAGAGAAAGACGTTCACACAACTATCTTTAGTTTGGGGAGTAGTAAAGCCCCTGGTCCAGATGGCTTCTCTGCTGGTTTTTCACTTTAGAATTTGAAGCATATATGAATGTGATATAACATACAACATTAGAATGCTTAATAGTAAGCTCACAAAATAAAACTTGGTCAGTAGTATCCAAAACTATTACATCAAGTACTTTTGGGTCCCAAGCAACCCAATTTCTACCCCCTGCAGCAAAATTGTACTTTGCTACCACCTGCCAATTAGGAAAAATGGCCTTAGCAAGATTAGTGAATTTAAAGTTTTTCACTTTAGTTTCAAGTAAAGAACAAAGAGAAAGATTGGAATTCTTACAAAGCTTCCTCACAGCAGCTTGTTTTAAGGAGTCATTGAGCCCCCTAATGTTCCAAGTAGCAAGATTAAACATGAATGGGTGGGTTGTGGGTTTCCCCACTAGCTGCAAATCCTTTATCTCTACCCTTTGCAGGGTGTGGTGTACCATTGACCTTCTTCTTCTTCTTCTTCTTTCTTATTTTGCTTGAGCCGGAAGTGTTTAGAGAAGGTGAAGGGGTGGAAAACTCTTGGTTCTTGCTTACGACAGCAAGATTATCCTCTTCTTCCTCAGTTGATTGCTCAATAGGTTCCAGCCTTAGTGGGGAAGCTTCAACTATGTCTTTGTCTAGCACTAAGGCCAATTCAAGTCCCACTTCTGAGTTGATTTTCTTCCTTGATCTCTTCGATGGAATCTCAATCCAACCACTGTCATCATCCAAATGGGTTGAGGTAGTGGTGTTTGGGAGAAGTGAGGGAGAAATGGGGGATTGTTTTGGGGTGGAATGTGTGGGGGATGAGGGAGAGGAGTGATTTGGGGAGTTTTAGGTGGAGCTAGGGTTGGATTGTGGTAGAGATGGGGCTGTAGCTTGGGGATTAGAAGAAAGTGTTTTAGCTTGCTGGATGAAATCACAATCATGACCAAAGATATCACACTTGTCACACCTCTTTTGTAGGCCCTCATACTCTACAAAAACATCAATTGGATCCCATCCTTCAATACCAGGATCAATATCAAGATGCTTAAGGATTCTTGACTTGGTTGAAATCTCAACACAGATTCTAGCGAAGTCTCTTTCCACTCCTTTTGCAGTCAAGTGATCCGAGTATAGGGGTTTACCCATTGCACTAGAAATGTAGCTTAGAGCTTCAGAGGTTCTCAACTCAAGGGGAACATTCCAAAGTTTCACCCAAATGGGGATCTTAGCTAACTTTTCCTTTGTGAATTTGACATTAGGCTCCCATGGTTGAAGAATAAGAGGTTTCCCTAACAAATGCCAAGGTCCATCTTTAAAGAAATAATCTCGGTGTTCTAAGTTATCAAATTTGAAATAGAAGAGTCCTTTGGAAGCTTGAACATCAAGGAGACCTCTCCCTTTCCAAAGCTGCAACGCAATCCTCTTAACCAAGTGTAATGGAGCTATTTTACCCATAAAATAGCCAACCAAACAAGTCTCCCATTTGGCAAAGCTGTCTTTGGTAATAAAGTCAGGGAGCTGTACAATGACCCTATGTTCTTCATAAATTGTAGACTCCTGAAACTCAAGCTCAAACCTACTGGGTTGGTTTCTCTTAACTTTATCAGCCCAAGATCCATGCTTTTGTTGAGCTTTAGGTGAAGCTTCACAAAGTTTATGGTAGATAGTGTTGCCCTTAAGGGTTTCAGAAATACCCTTAGCAGCCACCTCATTATTTTTAAAGGTTCCAAAGGTTTGGGGGAAGGATAATACTCACAATTTCGTCTTAACCCCTTAAACATGTTCCAAAGGTTTGGGGGAAGGATAATACTCCCAATCATAATTGAAACAGGTCAACTCTACTATTTCTCTTATCCCTAAGGTCCCCAATCCTTCTAAGGTTGGTGACTTTAGGCCCAAACTAGATAAACTTGGATCTTTTGGGTCTGACATGCACTCGAACTGACTTTTGACACCTAATACACATTTTGGCTAAGAGTTTCTAGTGTTGTTGTCATTTTACGTACTTCTAGTGTCGTGCGGAGTCGAAAAGACCCAATAGGATGTGTTTAAGCCCAAACAAGATGGACTTGGCAAAACTTGGATCTTTTGGGCATGGAATGTACTCGAAATGACTTTTGACACCCAAATACAGGTTTGGAATAGAATTTGGAGCGTTGTGTTCGTTTTAGGTGCTTCTAGAGCCACATGGAGTCAAAAAGACCCACTGGGACGTGTTTAGCCCAAACTAGACGAACTTGGCTAAACTTGGATGTTTTGGGTATGGCTTGTACTCGAACTGACTTTTGATACCCAATACACATTTTAGGTTCTTCTAGTGTCGTACCGAGTTAAAAACACCCAATGGGATGTGTTTAGGCCATAACTAGATGAACTTGGCAAAGCTTGGATCGTTTGGGCATGGCATGTACTCAAATTGACTTTTCACATCCAATACACCAAAAGATACTTACACATGTACAAGGGGCATACCCCAGGAAATATAAAATTAGAGCCTAATCAGAGGCTTAAGATCTGCACGTAAATTAAACTGGTGATATGTAAAGTACTGAAATTAGATACAAAGGTTTTATAAGACAGCCAATGTTTTACAAAATGCTTGGGTTAAGACCCCATCTATCCAGTAAACATAG
Organism: Datisca glomerata; assembly: GCA_003255025.1. Lineage (NCBI taxonomy): Eukaryota > Viridiplantae > Streptophyta > Magnoliopsida > Cucurbitales > Datiscaceae > Datisca > Datisca glomerata. The sequence continues at coordinate 52,799 of QANY01009878.1, forward strand.
ATTAGTATCATTAGTGCCAAAACACTTCGAATCCCAAAGCCTTAATTTAACTAATTGTGTGATAGCTTCAATTAGGATCTTGGAATCTCTTATTTTGCCTTAGAAAAATCCTTGCATTTCTTTCTCTCCATATATGATAGATGAAGGAAGTAAAAGCATGTTCAACTAGGACACCTCTGAGTGACTTCCTTTATGCATTAGCTAGCATCCAATCTACAAAGTGACTCTAATCCCTAACCTGGCAGTGTAGAACACATTTGTTCACAAGTGTGGCCCATACTTTGGCTGAATAACAACAATTTAAAAAGATGCTCATGTGTCTCCTGGTAGCCAACACAACACACACAATCAGAACAAAACCCTGGTGTTTAGTCCCATTGTGCAACCCTATCTCTAGTGGAAAGTTTGTTTCTCAAAGCCAACCAAGAGATAAAGCTTCACCTTGGCATGTGTCTAGAGAACCATATCACATTTTCCCACTTAACGGTTGTCTTGTAGGGGACAGTGCCATATAACGACTTAGAGAGAAATCTCCATTCTGACTTGAACTCCATTTCCAAACATCTTGTCTTTGAGCTTGGGGTGGAGAAATTGGAACACTTTTAATATCAAGAAGCTCAAAGGTGTTTGAAGGTTGCCTATGCCATTGATTGTCTTGAATGACAACACTCACCATAGAGTCCATAGTCCAAGAAGTTCCTGACAAAAGTCTTTGCCCAAATCTGGCCCAAAGGACACCTAGAGGATGCCCATTATCTGTAAGAAGCTTCACAGTAGTACCATCTCCAATAGTAATACAGCAAAAGGGCAGAAACTTGCTCCTGAGCTTGAGAAGCTTTCTCCAAACCCAAGATGGGTTAGAAGGAATGGAAACCAAGAAAATTGAACTCTTTCTGATTAGGTATGTTTGACACCAATCTTTCCAAAGTAATCTTTTAGAAGGGAGTAGCAAGAACCATAAGTGTTTGGCTATAGCAACTTCATTAGCTAGAACCAAATCCCTAAGGCCCAACCCACCTTGTACCTTGTCAAAACATAGGGCTGCCCATGCTACCTTGGCCCCAGAAAAATCTTTGGTTGAACCTCCTCTATTCACCTTTGAGTGCCTTAACTTCTTACAGAGTCTAAACATTGTTGTCCCTAAAATCTCAACCCCCCAAACTCTATCCAGAAGCTGCCAAAACCCTTCTCTTTCAAACCAAAACTAAAAAAACTTGAAGCTTACTCTTGGTTTATAGAAGTCCTTCTCCATTTGTAAGACAATTGGACTATGCTCAAAGATACCAGGAGGAGCAAAGAGACACTTTGTGTCAGGGAACGAGTCCATCCAGTGAATATTTGTCATGGCTATCCAGCTTACACATAATAAAGGTTCCATCATGATGCTTGTTTGACCATGTGAATTGACAACATGAGTATGCAAGGTCCTCAACCTCAATAGCGAAAGTGCATTTGTTGAAGTCAAAGATGCCTTCATCCCATCCCTTAGCTCCTCCTGATTTCTCACTAGGGGAGGCAATAACATTGAAATCTACGGTGATAAGCCATGGGGCATGAGAAGTGAGTGAGTGGTGGCAGCATAAGGATTCCTGAAACTTCTTCCTAATCACTTTAGAATTTCAAGCATATACGAATTTGATATAACATACAACATTAGAATACTTAATAGTAAGCTTACAAAGTATAACTTGGTCCGTAGTATCCAAACCTATTACATTAAATACTTTGAGGTCCCAAGCAACCCAAATTTTACCCACTGCAGCAAAATTGTAGTTTGCTACCACTTCCCATTTAGGAAAAATGGTCTTAGCAAGATTAGTGAATTTAAAGTTTTTCGCTTTAGTTTCAAGTAAAGAACAAAGAGAAAGATTGAAATTCTTACAAAGCTTCCTCACAGCAGCTTGTTTTAAGGAGTAAGATTAAACATGAATGTGTGGGTTGTGGGTTTCCCCACTAGCGGCAACTCCTTTATCTCTACCCTTTGCAGGGTGTGGTGTTCCATGGACCTTCTTCTTCTTCTTCTTTCTACTTAGTGGGGAAGCTTCAACTATGCCTTGTTCTAGCACTAAGGCTAATTCAAGCCCCACTTCTGAGTTGACTTTCTTCCTTGATCTCTTGGATTTAATCTCAATCCAGCCACTGTCATCATCCAAATGGGTTGAGCGAGGTGTGTTTGGAAGAAGTGAGGGAGAACTGGGGGATTGTTTAGGGGTGGAATGTGTGGGAGATGAGGGAGAGGAGTGATTTGGGGAGTTTGAGGTGGAGCTAGCGTTGGATTGAGGCAGAGATGGGGCTGTAGCTGGGGGATTAGGAGAATGTGTTTTAGCTTGCTGGATGAAATCACAATCATTAACAAAAGTTATCACACTTGTCACACTTCTTTGGTAGGCCCTCATAGTCTATAAAAATATCAATTGGATCCCATCCTTCAATACCAACATCAATATCAAGATGCTTAAGGATTCTTGACTTGGTTGAAATCTCGACACAAATTCTAGCGAAGTCTCTTTTCACTCCTTTTGCAGTCAAGTGATCCGAGTATAGGGGTTTACCCACTGCACTAGCAATGTAGCTTAGAGCTTCATAAGTTCTCAACTCAATGGGAATATTCCAAAGTTTCACCCAAATGGGGATCTTAGCTAACTTTTCCTTTGTGAATTTGATATTAGGCTCCCATGATTGAAGAATAAGAGGTTTCTCTAACAAATGCCAAGGTCCATCTTTAAAGAAATAATCTCGGTGTTCTAAGTCATCAAATTTGAAATAGAAGAGTCCTTTGGAAGCTTGAACATCAAGGAGAAATCCCCGTTTCCAAAGCTGCAACGTAATCCTCTTAATAAAGTGTAATGGAGCTGTTTTACCCACAAAATAGCCAACCAAACAAATCTCCCATTTGGAAAAGCTGTCTTTGGTAACAAAGTCAGGGAGCTTTACAATGGCCCTATGTTCTTCATAAATTGTAGACTCCTGAAACTCAAGCTCGAACCTACTAGGTTGGTTTCTCTTAACTTTATCAGCCCAAGATCCATCCTTTTGTTGAGCTTTAGGTGAAGCTTCACAAAGTTTATGGTAGATAGTGTCGCCCTTAAGGATTTCAGAAATACCCTTAGCAGCCTCCTCCTTATTCTTTAAAGGTTTCAAAGGTTTGGGGAAGGATAATACTCACAATTTCGTCTAAACCCTAGAGTAAAAGCATATAACTCAAGATCAACAACTATTTGATTGTATTCTAGAAAAATGGAAGAATGAGGTTTTCAAGCTGTTGGAGAAGATGAAGCTGACGTGGAGGTGTCCTTTCTATGCTTAGGTGGTAGTACAAAGGTACCTGAAACATGCTCCAAGGATGTCTTGAGCAAAGGCAAGGTCAAATCCCCTTTGTGTTCAGGTACAACTGTAATTAAGAGAGACTGTCCTTGCTCCGGGTTTTGGCGCAGGTTGTCTGTCCTGGATGAAGCTGACGTGGAGGAGTCATATCCATGCATAGGTGGTAGTACAAGGGTACCTAAAACGTGCTCCAAGGATGTCTTGGGCAAAGGCAATGTCAAATCACCTTTATCTTCAGGTACAGCCACAATTAAGACTGATTGTCCTTGCTCTGGGTTTTGGGGCAGGCTGTCTGTCCTTGCAAGTAAAGTTTTAGCTTTGTTGTTGCCCAATGTATGCAAGAGTAGGTGTCCTTTCTCCTTTCACTTTTGTCCTTTCACTTTTTGCTCAGAATCTATGTCATTGTTTGTACTCCATGCACAACTAGGGTTAGCTAGAATTGGTGACGTGGCAGGAGTTGATTGGCTCTCAAGTACAGCCTCATTGACAAATGGACGAAAGATTTCACCCCTTTTCATCTCTCTCCTTCGTGCTCCTCCTTTGGCCAGAGAACCCTTGGTGATTTGCCTGAGTTTTTCAGACAAGGGGAAGCTTGTTTGCTTCTGAACATGCTCTTTGTCCTTAGAAGCACCTGTAAAAGCTTCATTTACAAAACATTGGGCTCCACCAAACGATGAAGGGACCCTTAAAGTACTAGAATCCAGTAATAACAAGTCATTGTGTACCTGAGAAGAAGGGACCAAAGAAATGTTCCAACAAGACATTGAAAGTTTATCCAAACGTTTGAGTTGCTCCTCATTAGAGCTAGAAGCAGCCTCATTATTGCCATTAATGGCCATTTGGACCTTTCCTCCCTTATTTGGTGAGTTAAGGTTGTAGCTAAAGGTGCCAAAACAAGTAGCATGCTCCTCGTCATCTCCATTAATACAAGCATCAAGTGCTTCTGTCACATTTAGTGCACGAACACACACTTTCTTTTCACCTACTTCTTTGTTCTCCATAACTAAAACCTTGTCCAAACTTGGAGATTCCTCCAAGGAAGAGCTAGAAGCAACTCTGACTTTCCAGCATCGAACTCCCATCTCCTTTAAACTTTAGAACAACTTCATGAGACTTAAAGCTCATCTTACCTGAACTTTTCTTACTGATCTTTGAACCTTGCTGAGTCTTGGTTTCAAAGTAAGCATCATTCGCATTTTAGAAACTAAGTTCAGCTCTTCCTAGAGGAGGAGCAACAGAAAACCCTCACCTGGTTTCTCGAGAGAAGTGAGAGCTTCTCTCCTAGCAGTATGGCTTTCTTCACCATGAACAACTTGAAGCTTCAAATCCTTGCTTTTTGTATGATTAGGGATCACAAGGCCCCCTTGATCGGGCATGTGAGAAGCAAGAGGCAGATTCTTTGTTTTTTCTTTAAACGCCTTATTCAAAGCTTTCAGGGACCCCTTGCTAAGCATGCTTCCAAACTTAGAGGAGCCATTATCCCTCTTACCTACCCCACTATTAAAGCTGGAGCTCACACCTTGGGGAGGAACATTCTTGGCAGAACAAAAAGGAGCTTCTACAGACCCACCCTTTGTCAAGGTAACATTATCAACTAACTTTTCAGCTTTGGGAGAGCTGAAAGTCAAATCTTTGGTCTTGTCTTCACCATAAAGGCTTTCACCTACCATGAGAACATTGTTGACTTTTGGGCAAGCTAGACTATAAAGTGCATCTCCACCATTTGTTGACTTTTGGGTTTTCCAGCATGGAACTCTAATCTCCATTAAACTTTAGAACAGCTTCGTGAGACTTAGAACTCATCTTGCCCAAACTTTTCTTACCGATCTTTGAACCTTGCTGAGTCTTGGCTTTAAAGTAAGCATCATTCACCATTTTAGAAACTAAGCTCAGCTTCTCCCGGAGGAGGAGCAAAAAAAAACCCTCACCTAGTTTCTAGAGAGAAGGGAGAGCTTCTCTCTCTCTCTAGAAAACAGCTTAGAATTTGGAGTGTTGTCCCATTGGGTCTTTTTTATTCCATATGGCCCTAGAAGCACCTAAAATGACTACAACACTCCAAATTCTTCCAAACTTATATTGGGTGTCAAAAGTATGTTCGAGTACTTGTTATTCCCGTCTACCAAAAAAAGAGTACTTGTTATTCCCAAAAGATCCAAGTTCATCTTGTTTGCACCTAAACACGTCACATTGGGTCTTTTGAACTCCGCAAGGACTTAGAAGTACGTAAATTAAGCATAACACTCCAATCTCTTATCCAAAATGTATATTGGGTGTCAAAAGTCAGTTCAAGTACTGTCATGCCCAAAAGATCCAAGTTAGATAAGTTCATCTAGTTTTAACCTAAACACATCTTATTGGGTCTTTTTGACTCCGTATCGCACTAAAAGCACCTATTAATGAACATAACAATCCAAATTCTTATCCCAAATGTGAACTGCATGAAAAGTCAGTTCGAGTACATGTCATGCCCAAAATATCTATGTTTTGCCAAGTTCCTCTAGTTTGGGCCAAAACGCGTCCCATTGAGTCTTTTTGACTCGATATGGCACTAGAAATGCCTAAAACGACCACAAAACTTCAAATTCTTATTCTAAACGTGTATTGGGTGTCAAAAGTCAGTTTGAGTACATTTCATGCCCAGAAGATCTAAGTTTAGCCTGGGCATGACATGTCTTCAAGCTGACTTTTGACAGCCAAAACACGTTTGGGAGAAGAATTTAAAGTATTATGGTCTTTTTAGGCGCTTCTAGTGCAATTCGGAGTAAAAAAGACCTGATGGGATGGGTTAGGCCCACACTACACGAACTTGGCTAAACTTGGATCTTTTGGGCATGACATGTACTCGATATGGATTTTCACCCAATATAAGTTTGGGATAAGATTTGGAGTGTTGTGTTCATTTTGGGTGCTTTTAGTGGCATACAGAGTCAAAAAGACCCAATTAGACGTGTTTAGGCCCAAACTAGACGAACTTGGCTAAACTTGGATCTTATGGGTATGGCATGTACTCGAACTGACTTTTAACACCCAATACGCATTTAGGATAAGAATTTGGAGTGTTTTGGTCATTTTATGTACTTCTAGTGCCATGCGGAGTCGAAAAGACTCAATGGGACATGTTTAGGCCCAAACAAGATGAACTTGGCTAAATTTGAATCTTGGGCATGGCATGTACTCGAACTGACTTTTGACACCCAATACAGGTTTGAGATAAGAATTTGGAGTGTTGTGATCATTTTAGGTGCTTCTAGTGCCATACGAAATCAAAAAAGATCCAATGGGATGTGTTAAGGCCCTAACTAGATGAACTTGGCTAAACTTGGATCTTTTGGGCATGGCATGTACTCGAACTGACTTTTATCACCCAATACACGTTTGGGATAAGAACTTGGAGTGTTGTGGTCATTTTAGGCACTTCTAGTGTCATACGGAGTCAAAAAGACCAAATGGAACGTGTTTAGGCCCAAACTAGAACAAGTTGACTAAACTTGGATCGTTAGGGCATGCCTGTACTCAAACTGACTTTTCACATCCAATACACGTTCGGGGTAAGAATTTTGACTTTTGGGATCATTTTAGGTGCTTCTAGTGCCGTACAGAGAATGAAGTTAAAACATTCTTTCTAGAGAGAGAAGCTCTCTCCTCTCTCTAGAACCTTCGTTCTTTCTCTTCTAAGTTTTCTCTTCGGTTTCCTTCCCGAAGCTCAGGCCCGAGTCCTATGAGCTTGGGTCTGAGCTCCCCTCTCTTCCCTTTCTGCCTTCTCCTTTTGCCTTAGGAGAAGGAGACAATAAAAAAATTTAGGGTTGTGTTTTGGTGGTTTCGCTGTTCTATGGCTCTTGGGTTTTGTTTGGGTTGAATCTTGATGGTGGGTGAGGGCAGCGTGGATTGGGTCTCTAGACTCCACGTTCCTCTGCCTGTGGAGTTCCCCCTGGGTTTGGTGCTGTTTTATACTTTTGGGATAAGAATTTGAAGTTTGTGATCGTTTTAGGTGCTTCAAGTGCCACAGAGTCAAAAAGACATAAAGGGACGTGTTTAGGCTCAAATTAGATGAACTTGGCTAAATTTGGATCTTTTGGACATGACATGTATTCGAACGGACTTTTGACACTCAGTACGCGATTGGGATACAAATTTGGAGTGTTGTGGTCATTTTAGGTGGTTCTAGTGCCATGTGGAGTCAACTCCCAATGGGACATGTTTAAGCTCAAACTAGATGAACTTGGCTGAACTTGGATCATTTGGGCATGACATGTACTCGAATTGACTATTGACACCCAATACATGTTTGGAATATGAATTTGGAGTGTTATATTCATTTTAGGTGCTTCTAGTGCCACACGGAGTCAAAAGACTCAATGAGAAGTGTTTAGGCCCAACTACACATGATGGTAACCAGAGACATTGCAAAACAATACTTAGCAGCCTCAGATTGGAGCACTAGGTTTGTGCTTTTGATAAGATACTAAGATCCTCGTTTTGTAAGGCTAAGCCGTCGACTATTCATATAGCTTTAGGCCTTAGTCAAATTTTGTAGCTTCTTGGTTTCCCCAGGTTGTTTATTTTGGCATTGACCTTGATTGACCAGAGTTCATATTAGACTCACTTGTAAATGCTAATAGTTTAGATACAGGTTTTTTGGCTAGGGTATGCCCCTTCTAAATGTTTAATTATCTTTTTGTTAATATTATTCATTTACCAAAAAAAAGAGACGTGTTTAGGCCCAAACTAGTCGAACTTGGCGTCTAAAACCTAGACTTATCACTCACTTTTCCTTCTTGTTTTTGAGTGGGCGTCTAAATCATACCTTTGGTTCTTTTTGAATCATCAATTTGGGTCTTAGGTATTATACCTAATGTTCTCTTTGTGTCATAGAAAATGAGTCGGGGTTTCTTATTCTTTAAAATCGATTGTTGGGTTTTTGAACCATCATTGTTATCGGGTATTATCGCAAAGTGACGGTGAGGTTCATATCATTTGGTATCAAAGATTTTGGTTCTCTAGAGTCAGATTCAATTCTGATTTTTATGGGGAGAGGAGCAAGTGTGGTGATCTTTGTCCAATGGTTAATGAGAAGACCCTCCCTAGCCAATCAATGAGTGACACCTCAGCCCCTGTACCAGCACTTGAACGTTTGAATATTGCATGGGGAAGTGTTGACCAAGACACACAAGCACAATTTAAGGAGAAAGGACAAGAAAAAGGTGAAAAGGGACAAGGTAAAACAGAAAATGGTACATCTCTTTATGCTTTGACTATTTCGCCCATTAATGCTTTGACTTCTTCATTTAATGTTTTTCCTACTTCTAATATTATCCAAATGATGCTATCACTAGGAAGCCTTTGTGGGAAAAGCTTGGCTCACATAAGACTTTAAGTCAGGGGAAGCCTTGGTTAATTCTTGGTGACTTTAATGCTATTTTGAAGCCTATTGAGCATTGCGGTGGTGATTTCAAGTGGAATGAAAGCTCAATTGATTTTTCTTCTTGTCTTGATCATTTGGAGGTTCTCGACCTCCCTTATAGTGGCTGTCAATTCACCTGGTGGAATGGTCAAGTTGGTGAGGGTAGCAAGATGCGCAAGCTCGATAGAGCCCTGGTTAATGGTGATTGGGCTATGGAGTTTCCTGCTACCTCTTGCCATTTTCACACCCCGGGTATCTGTGATCACTCTCCTATTATTATTCATCTTAGTGCTAACTCAGCTAGACCTAAGCCTTCTTTTAAGTTCTTTGATTTTTGGATGGATTTTGAAGGCTTCTGGGCTACTCTTAAAGATGCTTGGGAGATTGAGGTGTTTGGGAAAAGCATATTTTGTCTCTATAAAAAGCTTAAATCTGTTAAATTTGCTCTTAAGAAATTTAATGCCTCTTTTTGCTCAGATATTTCTAAAAGGGCTTTTATGGCTAGAGAAGCCCTCTCTAAAGTGCAAGCTGACCTTATTGCCTCTCCTAGTGTAGTCTCTCTTCAAGAGGAGGAGAGAATTAGATTTGCTGATTTCACTAAGCTCAGAAATACAGAAGAAGATTTTCTGAGGCAAAAAAGCAGAGTTGATTGGCTTGCCTTGGGTGATGAGAATTCCTCTTTTTTTTTCTGAAACTAAAGAAGAATAGAGTCAGATCCAGAATTAATCAGTTGGTTAATGAGGAGGGTGGCCTTATTACTGTTGACCAGGCTATCAAAGATCAAATTCTTTCTTTATGAGAATTTTTTTGGGACATCTCACATTGATCAGGAGGTGGATTGGAGTGTTCTCTCTCAGATTCTCCCTAATAAGCTCTCTCAAGCTCACTTAGCTATCCTCAATCACCCCTATACAGAGCAAGACGTTCACACAACTATGTTTAGTTTGGGGAGTAGTAAAGCCTCTGGTCCAGATGGCTTTTCTGCTGGTTTCTTCAAAAGATGTTGGCACATTGTGGGCAAAGATGTTACTAAGGCTGTTTTGGAGTTTTTTAGCTCCCAATCATTGCTCTTAACCCTAAGGTCCCCAATCCTTCTAAGGTTGGTGACTTTAGGCCTATCTCTTGTTGTAATGCATTTCTAAGATGCTTATTGATAGACTTAAGAGAGTGCTCCCTGATCTTATTAGTAGCAACCAGACTGCTTTTGTACCAGGAGGAGAATTGCTGACAACATCCTCTTATCTCAAGAGCTGGTTAGAGGTTACCATAGGCCTTCTAATAGTCCCAGATGTGATTTCAAGGTTGATATCAAAAAAGCTTATGATAGCTTGAATTGGGAGAGTATCGGCAGAATCTTTGACTGCTTGGGGTTTCCTGATCATTTCTCTAACTGTGTGATGGAGTGTATCTCCTCTCCTTCTTTCTCTATTATGGTCAATGGTGAGTTGACTAGCTATTTCTCAGGCGCTAAAGGGCTTAGACAGGGTGATTCTATCTCTCCCTATCTGTTTGTGTTGGTTATGGAGGTTCTATCTGGTATTCTCAAGAATGCTTCTCATAAAGCTGACATTGGCTCTCACTGGAGGTGTAAGGACCTTGGTATTGTTAACTTGTGCTTTGCTGATGATCTCTTTATCTTCTGTAAGGGTGATATTACTTCTGTTCATCTTATTATGGAGAGCTTAAACTTGTTTGAGGCCATGTCTGGTCTTCAACCTAATCTACAAAAAAGTCGGATTTTCATGTCTGGGGTCCATCCTTCCACTTCTCAAGCAATTCTGGACTTGTGCAATTTCAGCATTGGGGAGCTTCCTATGAGATACTTGGGGGTTCCTTTGATTTCCTCAAAGCTGAGAAAAACAGATTGTATCACCCTAGTAGACCATATCACAGCTAGGGTGAAGTCTTGGGAGTCTAACTACCTTTCTTATGCTGGAAGATTACAGTTGGTTAAATCCGTGCTCTATGCTATCTTTCAATACTGGGCTGGCTTATTTATTCTTCCCAAGAAGATCTTAAATATGATTTAGGTGGTTATTAGGAATTACTTGTGGAACGCGTCAGCTGTAAAGCATTCTGGTGCTAAAGTGGCTTGGAGTGACTTGTGCCTTGATAAGTCCCAAGGAGGTTTGGACCTTAGAGATCTCTCTCTAGCTAATGAAGTGGCTGTGGCTAAGCATTTCTTGTTTCTGGTCTCTTTCATAAAGCTTCCATTTGGAAGGATTGGTGCAAGTTTTTCTTGATCAAGAAGAGCTCTATCTTCTTGGTTAAGCTTGCCACTAATCCTTCTTGGAGTTGGAGGAAAATTCTGAAAATCAGAGACAAGTTTGTTGGGTATTGCAAAGCTCTTGTGGGAAATGGTGAGCAGATTTCTCTTCTCTTGGACCCTTGGCACCCTTTGGGGGCTCTTTCTCAAAGGTTTGGGCCTAGGATTCTTTTTTGGTACTGGTTGAGATTGGACTACCATGCAATGGGGAAAAATGGATATCCCACTTCACATGCCCAAAATCGCCATGCTACCACTTTTAATGAGTGTACTATTTCTTTGGTCAACCAAAATGTACCAAATAACCCATGTCAAGAATATGAACCGAATGCTCAAGACTTGCAAGCTCTTGTGTGAGCAATGAACAAAATCACGCCAAAGATCAAAAGCATGTGCGTGTTCGTGCATTTAATGTATCCGAGGCACTTGATGCTCATAGTAATGGAGATGAGGGAGTGAATGTAGCATCTTTGGGAGCCTCTATCTATGCATACCTATTGTCAACCTAAATGAAAGGAGCATAAATCAAAAGATAGTGAGATCACACCAAAGTCAGTGTCTTCATCCCCCATGGCCCTTAGACCCCTGCTTCATCCTTTCCTTCCTATGACCAAGTGGTGGAGGAGTTTGAATTATATGGTTTCGCTCAAGTTTTTAGGAGAAATCGTGGGTATTACTAAGCTGACCTATTCACCAAACCTAAACCGAATGAGCATTTGGGTGATAATAAGTGTATAAAACACCTTATGAAGCATCTAAGGAACCTATGAGGCAAGATGTCACTTGGGCTCTAAAGGTCAAAAAGAATGAAAGGCATAGGTCAAGGTTAGCTCATGAAAATACAACCATTCTTGAACCTGGAAACGTCACGGTTATGCTCCTTGGAAATGTGACTAGAAGTAGTTTTACCAAATGGGATTGTTGGTTGGTGGGTTATTTGAATGGAAAAGCAGCCCATTTACATCATGGAGTTTCAACACTCATAGAGGTTTAGTGGACGTTATAGTGAGTAAGGGACTGTTCTACTTTAGATTTAACTCAATTGAGGAATGAAAATTTTTAATGATGATTTCCCTTGGCACTTTCTAGGAAAACTGTTAGTACTCAAACCATGGCAACCCAACATAGTGTTCCCTAAAGATAGACTTGATACCATACCTTTTTGGGTTAAAACTCTGGAATGTTCCAATGGAACTTTGGTTGGAAGAGCCTCTTGGACACATTGCGAGTGCCATTGGAAAACCACTCTATACTGATTCCCCTACGGCAAAAAGTGTGAGAAAAGATTATGCAAGAATCTGTGTTGAAATAAATGTCCAAACTCGATTGGTTGACCATTTTAGTGTTAACTTAGGAATTGAGTGTTGGAACTCCATCTTTGTGAAAGTTGACTATGAGAGTCTCCCTAAGAGATGTCACAAATGCTCCATTTTTTGCCACAATTGTGACTATATTCCTAAACCCAAACCACAACATCTGCCATCTCCAAATTCTCCCCCCACATTTCCCCTCTCACCCTCCCACCCCTAAATCCCCAACTCACACCCTCACCCCAACTCACCCCTTGACCATTGCCCCACCCAACCTCTATTCCTGACTCACCCATTCACACAACTCCCACTGCCCAACCACATGAGGAGCAATGGACGGTGGTCACCTTTAAATATAATAGCAGAAAGATCTCTCACCGTGTGATCCTTGAACCCTTAAAACACCCTCCTAAAAATGAATTTGCTATCTTGCCTCTTTTGGAAGAAGGATAGATCATTTTCCCAATTCAAGTTGAGCCACCCCTCCTAAGGGGATTGAGGATCCTGAGTTAGGGAATGAGGAACCTGATCTAGAATTGCCATGACCTGATTTGAATGACTCTACCCATTCCCTAACTTCTTTGGCACTCCCTCTTACCCATGTTCTAGGTCTAGTAAGAAGAAGCTACAAAAAAAGAGGAAAGGAAAATTCAATCTCAAAGTTATGCAAAAGTGACTGTGACACACTAGTTGACAAAATTACAGAAAGAATCAGGTCATGGGATTCCAAGTTTCTTAGTTATGTAGGGAGATTGCAACTCACTAACTCAGCTTTTGATGGCTATGTTCCAATTCTGGGCAGGGCTCTTCATCCTGCCAAAGAAAGTGGTTAAAAAGGTCCAAGACACTTTCAGGAACTACTTGTGGAATGGGGAAGAGAGTAAAGCACACTGGTGCAAAGGTAGCTTGGGTTGATTTATGTTGTGATAAGTCCCAAGGAGGTCTGCGACTTAAGGAGTTGGGTTTAGCCAATGAGGTTGCCGTGGCAAAGCACCTCTGGTTTTTTATCATGATATCTAAGCATTCATTACGGAAAAAATTGGTGCCAAATCTATCTAATTCAGAAAAGCTCCATATTCATAGCTCCAGTCCCATCTAACCCCATCTTGGGTCTGCAGAAAGATTCTAAAGCTCAGAAGAAAATTCTTGCCCTTTTGTAAACCTTCTATAGGCGACGGTAGGGACATATCTCTTAACTGACCCCTGGCACACTTTAGGCCCTTTACAGTCTAAATTTGGACTCCTAGCCGTGATTCTTGAATTTGGACTCCTAGCCCAAGTGGGTCCTTCTCCTCTGCACATACCTATAACATTTTGGCTAACCCAAAGGAGAAGGTTAGGTGGGCAAGATTAATTTGGTTTAGCTTTATCTCTTGGCTTGCTATCCTTCACAAACTCGCCACCAAGGACAAAATTGCTCTTTGGAGCCATCCTCCAGTTGGAAGCATGCTAGATTGTGTCTTTTGTGTAGGTCATGCTGATTCTCACTCCCACCTCTTCATCGAGTGTGAATATGCCAAGATAGTTTGGGACTCCCTAATGAACAAATGTGTATTATCTTGTAGAGGTACTAATTGGACACTATTAATTTTTGGAACTGGCCTATTTCTAACTCCCATGAGCTTATCACAATTAGAGAGATCCATCTTCCCCCTCCTAAAGAGTCCTCTTTGGACTCTTGGATTTGGACTCTTTCTCCCTTTGGTCTTTTCTATGTGGGGCACACTTATAGGAAACTGGCTCCAGCTGGTGAAAAAGTGAGATGGGCTCCTCTTATTTGGTTTAAGAAGCATATTCCCAGATATAGCTTTATTACTTGGCTTGCTGTTCTTAATAGGCTTGCAACTGCGGATAGATTGGCTGCTTGGACCTCCTCTCCTGGGTTTTCCAATGTTAGTAGTTGTGTACTTTGCTTGCATCCTTCAGAATCTTCTGAACACCTGTTTGTTTCTTGCCCTTATTCTAGCTTTATTTGGCAGAATTTGGTTGGTTTGTGTGGC
>QANY01009878.1:67133-165267 GCA_003255025.1 Datisca glomerata
TTCCTTCATCTATTATATATGGAGAGAAAGAAATGCAAGGATTTTTTAAGGCAAAATCAGAGATTCCAAGATCCTAACTGAAGCTATTTCACAATTAGTCAGGTTAAGGCTTTGGGATTCGAAGTGTTTTGGCACTAATGATACTAATCTACGTTTAGTGGATAGATGGGGTCTTAACCCAACTATTTTGTAAACCTTGGCTGTCTTATGAAGCATTGATATCTAATTTCAGTACTTTACATATTACCAGTTTAATTTGCGTGCAGATCTTAAGCCTCTAATCAGGCTCTAATTTTGTACTTCCTGGGGTATGCCCCTTGTACATGTGTAAGTATCTTTTGGTTTATACAATTTTTTTACAAAAAAAAAGACTCTTTTATACTCGAGGCTTTAGAGAGGACAGTTTGGGCCTCTCCCTAGTGGATGTGTGGGAGCTCTAACCTAGTATCTTTCAATAAGGTCTATTCGGTATAATATTATTTGTGAGCTATGATAAATCCTCCTCACCCCTTCCCAGATCCTCCCCCCCACTCACTCCCCACCCTCACTCCCCGCCCCACACTTTTCTTTCCCTCTCTTTGTTCTTCCCCACCTTAGCTATATTGCTGCATTTACTTAGGACTCCAATTTGGGGCCGCTTTGTATTGTTTTGCAATGGCTCGGGTTTCTATCTTGATTTTCTACCATTTTGGTTATATATTATTCATTTACCAAAAAAAGAGTACAATGTAAGTGCTGCAATTAATGTGACTAACTTGTCCCCGTTTGATGTAGGTGACGATTTGAGGAAAAATCCATCTCAAGAGGGAGGGAATGATGAGGATCCGGTTGCACAAGCTCAAAGGATGGATCCACTTCAAATACCAAGTGGTCCAATCACAAGAGATAGAGCAAAGATGATGGCTGAAGCACTCAATGGGCTAGTGGAGCAGGTGGAGGCCCAAACAAGTGTGGAGATGTCTAATTTTAGAAAAGAAGAAGTCAGACTTGTCAACCTCGTAACCTACATGGAGCATGACGTGGCTTCCAACATGGCAACTTACATGGAGCATGTTGTGGCATCCAACATGGCATTCTATATGGAACATGATGTGGAGTCCAACATGGCAGCCCACACGGAGCATGACTTGGCATTTTAAATGATGACAAGTAATCAAGACACCTTGGCAATCCTAACCTAGAAGTGGACAGCCAATAAGAGACTTTTGGGTGGATTAAAAGTTCCTTATTTATTGTAATTAATATTTCTTTATCTTTTAAATTTCATTTAGGTGATTTAAACACTTTAGGACTCTTTAGGCTTCTAGCTTTCTATTTAAGCATGGTTCACAATGTATTAAACAACTATGATGAATGTAATTTCTTGGAGTGTGGCGTCTAAACCATACCTTTGCCTCATTTCGAAGCATCACTTTGGGTCATAGAAAATGGGTTGGGGTTTCTTCTTCTTTAAAATCGATCCTTGGGTTCTTCAACCATCATAGTTATCGGGTTTCATTGCAAAGCAATGGTGAGATTCATATTAAGTGCCACGCGGAGTCGAAAAGACCCAATGGGATGCGTTTAGGCTCAAACTAGATGAACTTGGCTAAACTTGGATCTTTTGGGCATGACATGTACTCGAATGGACTTTTGACACCTAATAAACGTTTAGGAAAGGAATTTAGAGTGTTGTGGCCATTTTAGATGCTTCAAGGGCCATACAGAGTCAAAAAGTCCTAATGAGACATGTTTAGGCCCAAACAAGATGAACTTGGTGAAACTTGGATCGTTTGGGTATGGCATGTACTCGAACTGACTTTTCACATCCATGTTAGGGGTTTTTAGGTGCTTCTAGTGTCATATGGAGTCAAAAAGATCCAATGGGACGTGTTTAGGCCCGAACTAGACGAACTAGGCTAAACATGGATCTTTTGGGCATGACATGTACTCGAATTGATTTTTAAGACCCTTTACACGTTTAGGATAAGATTTTGATGTCTTGTGGTCATTTTTGGTACTTCAAGTGTCATATGGAGTCAAAAAGACCTAATGAGATGTGTTTAGGCCCAAAATAGGTTAACTTGGCTAAACTTGGATCTTTTGGGCATGACATTGATTCAAACTGCTTTTGACTCCCAATACTAGTTTGGGATAATAATTTGGAGTGTTGTGGTCATTTTAGGTGCTTTTTGTGCCATATAGAGTCAAAAAGATACAATGGGATGTGTTTAGGCCTAAACTAGAGGACTTGGCTAAACTTGGATCGTTTGGACATTTTTCTTTGGTAAATGAATAATATTAACCAAAAGAAAGTCACAATATTAAAGGGTGCATACCCCAGCCAAAAAACCTATATCTAGCCTATGACCATTTACAAGTGAGTCTAATGTCAACTCATGTCGACCAAGGTCAACACCAAAATAAGCAACCCGGGGAAGCCAAGAAGGTACAAAATTGACTAAGGCATAATGGCTGATTCGTTTGGGCATGACATGTACTCTAACTGACTTTTCACATCCAATACACGTTTGGTGCAAGAATTTGGACTGTTAGGGTCATTTTAGGTGCTTCTAGTGCCATATGGAGTAAACAAGATCCAATTAGAAGTGTTTAGGCCCAATTTAGATAAACTTGGCTAAACTTGGATCTTTTGGGCATGAAATGTACTTAAACTGACTTTTGACAACCAATACACGTTTTTCAGCTGGGTTCTTTATTTTCAGTATGGGAAGTGGCAAAGCTCCTGGACCAGATGGTTTTTCAGCTGGGTTCTTTAAGAAAGCATGGCATGTGGTGGGTGGGGATATAACCAAAGCTATTTTGGAGTTCTTTACTACAGGTAACCTCCTAAAAGAGGTTAACTCTACTATAATCACCTTAATACCAAAGGTCCCTAATCCCACTAGTATTGAGGACTTTAGTACTATCTCTTGCTGCAATGTAGTCTACAAGTGCATCGCAAAAATACTTGCTGAAAGACTCAAGCTTGTATTACCCAACGTCATAAGTCAGAACCAAAATGCTTTTATCCCAAGAAGGAGAATGGCTGACAATATTTCTCTCTCCCAATAATTGCTTAGAAGCTACCATAGACCACTTGGTTTGCCAAGGTGCGCTCTCAAGGTGGACCTTAAGAAAGCCTATGATAGTGTGAACTGGTCACTAATAGATAAAGCATTTCAATGCCTTGGCTTCCTAAATGTTTTCATTTCTTGGGTCATGGAGTGCCTTTCTTCTCCCTCATACTCAACGAATATAAATGGTGAGTTGCATGGTTAATTTAGGGGTGCTAAAGGAATTAGCCAAGGGGATCCAATCTCTCCTTACATCGTCGTCATCATCATGGAGGTCTTGACAGGGACCTTGAGCTTTGCAGCCAAACACTCAGAGTTCCAGTTCCATTGGAGGTGCAAAGAGCATAACATAGTCAATATGTGCTTTGCTGATGACTCACTCTTGTTCGGTAAAGGAGAGAGAAGCAGCGTGCATGTGTTTGAGGAAGCTTCGGCCATTTTCCAAGAGCTATCAGGGCTTCAACCAAGTATTTCAAAGAGTCAACTATTCTTATCAGGGGTGAGCATAGAGATGTCAGAGATGTCTTCTATCATTCATGCTGAACTGAGTTTTACAGAAGGGTCTCTTCCAGTTAGATATCTTGGTGTCCCACTCATTACAACCAAGCTTACCAAATCAGATTGTCAAGGTTTAGTTGACAGACTCACTATGAGAATCAGGTCTTGGGAATCAAAGTATTTGTCTTATGCAGGAAGACTCCAACTTATCAAGACTGTCCTTATGGCTATGGTCAACTTTTGGAGTGGTCTCTTCATTCTCCTTAAAAAAGTGCTGAAGACAGTCCAATGCTTGGTAAGAAATTTTCTATGGAATGGCCAAGATACTAAAGCTTCTGGGGCCAAGGTAGCTTGGGCAGACCTATGTTTTGACAAGGTACAAGGTGGGTTGGGCCTTAGGGATCTGGTTCTAGCTAATGAAGTTGTTATAGCTAAACACTTATGGTTCTTGCTACTTCCTTCTAAAAGATAACTTTGGAAAGATTGGTGTCAAACATACCTAATCAGAAAGAGTTCAATTTTCTTAGTTTCCATTACTTCTAACACATCTTGGGTTTGGAGAAAGCTTCTCAAGCTCAGGAGCAAGTGTCTGCCCTTTTGCTCTATAACTATTGGAAATGGTACTACTGTGAAGCTTCTTACATATAATTGGCATCCTCTAGGTGTCCTTTGGGCCAGATTTGGGCAAAGACTTTTGTTAGGAGCTTCTTGGACTATGGACTCTATGGTGAGTGTTGTCATTCAAGACAATCAATGGCATTTGCCAACTTCAAACACCTATGAGCTTCTTGAGATTGGAAGTGTTCCAATTCCTCCTCCCCAAGCTCAAAGATAAGATGTTTGGAAATGGAGTTCAAGTCAGAGTGGAGATTTCTCTCAAGGTCCAACCTAAAGGCACTGTCCCCTACAAGACAACCGGTTAAGTGGGCAAAGGTGATATGGTTCTCTAAACACATTCCAAGGTGCAGCTTTATCTCTTGGTTGACTTTGAAAAACAAACTTTCCACTAGAGATAGGATTGCACAATGGGACCAAACATCAGGGTTTTTTTTTCTGATTGTGTGTGTTGTCTTGGCTACCAGGAGACACATGAGCATCTTTTTGTCAATTGTTTTTATTCAGCCAGAGTATGGGCCACACTTGTGAACAAATGTGATCCACACTGCCAGGTTAGGGATTGAGGTCAGTTTGTAGATTGGATGCTAGCTAATGCAAAAGGAAAGTCACTCAGATGAGTCCTAGTTAAGCTAGCTTTTACTTCCTTCATCTATTATATATGGAATGAAAGAAATGCAAGGATGTTTAAGGCAAAATCAGAGATTCCAAGATCCCAATTGAAGCTATCTCACAATTAGTCAGATCAAGGCTTTGGGATTCGAAGTGTTTTGACACTACATATACTAATCTATGTTTAGTGGATAGATGGGGTCTTAACCTAAGAATTTTGTAAACCTTGGTTGTCTTATAAAGCCTTGGTATCTAATTTCAGTACTTTACATATTACCAGTTTAATTTACGTGCAGATCTTAAGCCTCTGATTAGGCTCTAATTTTGTATTTCCTGGGGTATGCCCCTTGTACATGTGTAAGTATCTTTTGGTTTATAGAATTTGTTTACAAAAAAAATACACGTTTGGGGTAAGAATTTGAACTTCTGCGGTCATTTTAGGTGCTTTTAGTGCCATATGAAGTCAAAAAGATCCAATGAGACGTGTTTAAGCCCAAACTAGATGAACTAGACTAAACTTGGATATTTTGGACATGGCATGTACTTGAACTGACTTTCCACATCCAATACACGTTTGGGGTAAGAATTTGGAGTGTTGTTGTCATTTTGGTACTTCAAGTGCTGTACGGAGTCAAAACGACTAAATGGGACTTGTTTACGCCCAATGTAGATGAACTTTGCTAAGCTTGGATCTTCTTTGCACGGCATGTATTAGAACTGACTTTTGACACCCAATACAGGTTTTGGGTAAGAATTTAGACTGTTGATGTCATTTTAGGTGCTTCTATGCTATATGGAGTCAAAAAGACACAATGGGACATGTTTCGTCCCAAACTAGATGAACTTGACAAAACTTTGATCTCTTGGGCATGATATGTACTCGAACTAACTTTTCACCCAATACACATTTGGGATAAGAATTTGGAGTGTTGTGTTCATTTTGGTTGCTTTTATTGCCATACACAGAGTCAAAAAGACCAAATGATATGTGTTTAGGCCTAAACTAGATGAACTTGGCTAAACTTGGATCTTTTGAGCACAACATGTATCTGTACTGACTTTTGACACCAATACACATTTTTTTGGCGTACTTTACGTAAATGTTGTGGTCATTTACGTACTTCTTTATGTCCATGCAGAGTTGAAAAGACCCAATGTGACTTGTTGAGGCCCAAACAAGATGAACTTGGTGGATAAACTTTGAATGTTTGGGAAGGCATGTATTGGAACTGACTTTCCACATCCAATACTCGTTTGGCATAAGAATTTGGACTGTTTTGGTCGTTTTAGGTGCTTCTAGTATCATATGGAGTCAAAAAGACCCAATGTGATGTGTTTAGGCCCAAACTAGATGAACTTGATAAACTTGGATCGTTTGGGCATGGCATTTACTCAAACTAACTTTTCACATCCAATATACGTTTGGGGTAAAAATTTGAAGAGTTAGGGTCGCTTTTAGGTGCTTCTAGTGGCATATAGAGTAAAAAAGAATCAATGGGACGTGTTTAAGCCCCAAAATAGATGAACTTGGCTAAACTAAAATCTTTTGGGCATGTCACGTACTCGAACTGATTTTTTACACCCATTATACGTTTGGGATAAGAATTTGAAGTGTTGTGGTCATTTTAGGTTTGTAAAGTGGCATAAGGTGTCAAAAAG
The DNA here is from genome assembly GCA_003255025.1 of Datisca glomerata. Classification (NCBI taxonomy): domain Eukaryota; kingdom Viridiplantae; phylum Streptophyta; class Magnoliopsida; order Cucurbitales; family Datiscaceae; genus Datisca; species Datisca glomerata. Next base: position 73,574 of record QANY01009878.1, read on the forward strand.
ACCTAATGGGCATGACATATATTCGAACGGACATTTGGGATAAGAATTTGTAGTGTTCTGGTTTTTTAGTGAGAGAAACTCTCCCCTCTCTCTAAAATTCTGGTTTTTGTTTTTTCCTCTCCCTCCCTTAGGGGAGGCCACGACCTCTAACAATGGTTAATGATGAGTACATTAAGCACGCTGCAGATGTTGGTAAGCAAGTTTCAGGTGGTGTTAAGAAAGATTCAGCTAGTAGGCAAGCTAAGCTTGGAGTGTCTTTCAATGGCCATGCTGTTTTGAATGATATGGTTACTAAGGGAGCTAGGGAAGCTAATGCCCATGTTATGGGTTTTAATGCTCTTAAGCAAGGTTCTAATACGAACAAATTTGGACCAGAGAGTGGTTTTGTTGAGTCTGGGAAGTTAGAAGCTCAGTCCAAGGAAGCTTCGAGTTTATTAGTTGCAAAAGAGATTATTTCTGATCATTCAAAGCTTAGAGACAATTTTATTTCTTCTGATCACAATCAGAGCAATTTACTTGAGCTGACTCTTTCAGACCAACTTCGTTCAAGTCTAAAGAGAAGTAGCATAAGAGGAGGAGCTAGAGGTGGTGCTCGGAGATCAACCAGCTTGCCTAGAGCTCCAAAGGTTGAAGATGATACTCATTACCTCTCTGTCAAAGGTAATGATGAGTGTCCTTTGATAGAAGACAAATCAAGCTTGTCTCAAATCATCTTGCTTGGAGAAGAGGAAAAGCAGCTGCCAAACATATCAAAAGGGAGAGGTGACAGCTCCTTTTTGGCAAGTGGGTGTGATGTGGTCAGCTTGGGGAAGAGTGAGGCTCTAGCTCCCAAGCTTCAACTTGGTCAACAATCTACTACTATCCTTTCAAATAAAGGAAAGGACACTCAAAAAGGTAATTCTTTATTAGATAAGGCTCCTCTCTCCCATCATGACGTGGACAGCCCCTTAGGGCGACAGGTGGCAGCTTCTTTGTCTAAGGGGAAAGAGAAAGTAGATGGTGTTTTGATTGAAGGGAAAGAGAAAGAAGATATTTCTCTTTTCTATGACAATGATGTGAACGTGGGTGGAGTTCCAAAGCTGGTGGCAGATCCTCTCTCCTCCCTTAGCTCAACCTCAGCTTTGATTGTGAGTGACAAGGTGGATTTGACTTCTACCAAAGATGTCAAGGGCTGCCATGGTCGTGGGTTTGAGCTTGGAGAAATCTCTCTCTCTCCTAAACCAGATTCTAATGGAAAACAGAAGGTGAGCTCTTCTCCTCCTTCCCCAACTTCTTCTTCTGAAAAGCTGCATGAGAATAGAGTTTATAAAGACCTTTTAGCTAATAAAAGTGCTGCTCATGAGAAACCGGCTGGTTCATGGGCTGAAAAGGTTAAAGGTAACCTGAAAAAGAAGCTAAGCTTAGGTTATGTGAGCTCTTCCTTTACGGAAAATGGTAATGTCACAGTTAAGCTTCCTGATTATATTACTAAAGAGAACTTTTCTAGGTGGGAAGGCTGCCTTGTTGGCTACTTTGTTGGAAGGGCAGCTCCTTTACACTTAGTTAAGAAAATTGCTTTGCAACTTTGGGCTAAAAGAGGAATTCAGGAGGTCTCGGCTGCCAGAGGCCTTTTCTATTTCAAATTTGGCTCTGTGGAGGATAGAAACTCAGTCTTAGAAGATGGACCTTGGCACCTCTTAGGTAGGCCTGTTGTGCTTCAAGAGTGGCAGCCAAATGTTAAATTCTCAAAGGAGAAACTTTCAACCCTTCCAATTTGGGTTAAATTGTGGAATGTTCCAATTGAATTATGGACTGAAGAAGCTCTAAGTCACATTGCTAGTGCTGTGGGTATCCCTTCTCACTCTGACAATGCTACTGCCTCTGGTTATAGACATGATTATGCTAGAGTTTGTGTGAAAATTTCAGCCTCCTCTGATTTGATTAAGTTTTTCACCATTGACCTTGGCCTTGACGGATGGGATCCAGTGGTGGTGGAGGTGGAGTATGAGTGTCTACCTAAGAGATGTGCTAAATGTTGCCTCTTTGGTCATGATTGTGATGCTAAAGTGGCCCCTAAGAATAATCTAGCTAGTGAGGAAGAAACCGCTAGCAAAGATTCTTCTCCCCAAGATAATAGGGAGCTTATGGTTTATGAGGAGCCAAAGGGTGAAATCTCTCCTCCCTTTCCTCTTAATACCATCCATGTGGAAGACCAAGTCAATGAATGGACTCAGGTGGTTAGCAAAAGGAAGGGTAAGGGTCTCATTGTGCCTTGTGAGGATAAAAATGAGCCTCAAGCCTCTTCTGACTCTACATTGAGTTTGGCTCCCCCCAAAGCTTCCTCAATTGTCAATATCACTATCCAACCTGGTCCTTCTCCCAAGCTCTCTAAATCAGCTTTGAAGAGGTTGAAAAAGAAGCGAACGGCTGAAGGCTTTTTCTTATTGGCTGATCAAGTTACTCAGGCTCCCCCTGAGAATGGTGACTCTCTCCCCCCCTTTTTATGATTAATTTAGCTTCTTGGAATATAAGAGGGCTTAATGGCCTTCTAAAGCAAGCTGAAGTTAGAAAACTTTGTAAAGACTTTAAATTATCTTTTTGTGCTTTAGTTGAGACTAAGATCAAGTGTAATAATTTTGCTGGACTTTCTAGATCTGTTTTTCCCAATTGGGCTACCTTTGCTAACCATTCTCCTACTAGCAAAGGTAGAATTGTTTTAGCTTGGGATCCCAAGATTTTGGATGTTCTTCTAATTGATGCCTTTGATCAAGCTATGTTTTGTAAGCTAACCATTCTCCATGAAAAGACAGATTTCTTTGTCTCTGTGGTGTATGCAGCCAATGATGCTATCTCCAGGAAGCCTTTGTGGGAAAAACTTGGCTCTCATAAGACATTAAGTCAGGGGAAGCCTTGGCTAATTCTTGGTGACTTTAATGCTATTTTGAAGCCTATTGAGCATTGTGGTGGTGATTTCAAGTGGAATGATAGCTCAATTGACTTTGCTTCTTGTCTTGATCATTTGGAGGTTCTCGACCTCCCTTATAGTGGCTGTCAATTCACCTGGTGGAATGGTCAAGTTGGTGAGGGTAGCAAGATGCGCAAGCTCGATAGAGCCCTGGTTAACGGTGATTGGGCTATGTTGTTTCCTGCTACTTCTTGCCATTTTCACACCCCGGGTATCTCTGATCACTCTCCTATTATTATTCAGCTTAGGGCTAACTCAGCAAGACCTAAGCCTTCTTTTAAGTTCTTTGATTTTTGGATGGATTTCGAAGGCTTCTGGGCTGTTCTTAAGGATGCGTGGGAGATTGAGGTGTTTGGGACAGCCATGTTTTGTCTCTATAAGAAGCTTAAATCTGTTAAATTTGCTCTTAAGAAATTTAATGCCTCTTTTTGCTCAGATATTTCTAAAAGGGCTCTTATGGCTAGAGAAGCCCTCTCTAAAGTGCAAGCTGACCTTATTGCCTCTCCTAGTGTTGTCTCTCTTCAAGAGGAGGAGAAAATTAGATTAGCTGATTTCACTAAGCTCAGGAATGCAGAAGAAGATTTTCTGAGGCAAAAAAGCAGAGTTGATTGGCTTGCCTTGGGTGATCAGAATTCCTCTTTCTTTTTTCAGAAACTAAAGAAGAATAGAGTCAGATCAAGAATTAATCAGTTGGTTAATGAGGAGGGTGACCTTATTACTGATGACCAGGCTATCAAAGATCAAATCCTTTCTTATTATAGGAATCTTCTTGGGACTTCTCACATTGACCAGGAGGTGGATTGGAGTGTTCTCTCTCAGATTCTCCCTAATAAGCTCTCTCAAGCTCAATTAGCTATCCTCAACCACCCTTATACAGAGGAAGACGTTCACACAACTATCTTTAGTTTGGGGAGTAGTAAAGCCCCTGGTCCAGATGGCTTCTCTACTGGTTTCTTCAAAAGATGTTGGCATATTGTGGGCAAAGACGTTACTAAGGCTGTTTTGGAGTTTTTTAGCTCTCAATCTTTATTGAAACAGGTTAACTCTACTGCCATTGCTCTTATTCCTAAGGTCCCCAATCCTTCTAAGGTTGGTGACTTTAGGCCTATATCTTGTTGTAATGTTGTTTATAAATGCATTTCTAAAATGCTTGCTGATAGACTTAAAAGCGTGCTCCCCGATCTTATTACTAGCAACCAGACTGTTTTTGTGCCAGGGAGGAGAATCGCTGACAACATCCTCTTATCTCAAGAGCTGGTTAGAGGTTACCATAGGCCTTCTAATAGTCCCAGATGTGCTTTCAAGGTTGATATAAAAAAGGCTTATGATAGCTTGAATTGGGAGAGTATCGGGAGAATCTTTGACTGTTTGGGGTTTCCCGATCATTTCTCTAACTGTGTGATGGAGTGTATCTCCTCTCCTTCTTTCTCTATTGTGGTCAATGGAGAGTTGACTGGCTTCTTCTCTGGTGCTAAAGGGCTTAGACAGGGTGATCCTATCTCTCCCTATCTTTTTGTGTTGGTTATGGAGGTTCTTTCTGGTATTCTCAAGCATGCTTCTCATCAAGCGCACTTTGGCTATCACTGGAGGTGTAAGGAGCTTGGTATTGTTAACTTGTGCTTTGCTGATGATCTCTTTATCTTCTGTAAGGGTGATATTACTTCTGTTCATCTTATTATGGAGAGCTTAAACTTGTTTGAGGCCATGTCTGGTCTTCAACCTAATCTACAAAAAAGTCAGATTTTCATGTCTGGGGTCCATCCTTCCACTTCTCAAGCAATTCTGGACTTTTGCAATTTCAGCATTGGGGAGCTTCCTATGAGATACTTGGGGGTTCCTTTGATTTCCTCAAAGCTTAGAAAAACAGATTGTATCACCCTAGTAGACCATATCACAGCTAGGGTGAAGTCTTGGGAGTCTAACTACCTTTCTTATGCTGGAAGATTACAGTTGGTTAAATCCGTGCTCTATGCTATCTTTCAATACTGGGCTGGCTTATTTATTCTTCCCAAGAAAATCTTAAATATGATTAAGGTGGTTATTAGGAATTACTTGTGGAACGCTTCAGCTGTAAAGCATTCTGGTGCTAAAGTGGCTTGGAGTGACTTGTGCCTTGATAAGTCCCAAGGAGGTTTGGGCCTTAGAGATCTCTCTCTAGCTAATGAAGTGGCTGTGGCTAAGCATTTCTGGTTCCTGGTCTCTTTGGATAAAGCTTCCCTTTGGAAGGATTGGTGCAAGTTTTTCTTGATCAAGAAGAGCTCTATCTTCTTGGTTAAGCTTGCCACTAATCCTTCTTGGAGTTGGAGGAAAATTCTGAAAATCAGAGACAAGTTTGCTGGGTATTGCAAAGCTCTTGTGGGAAATGGGGAGCAGATCTCTCTTCTATTGGACCCTTGGCACCCTTTGGGGGCTCTTTCTCAAAGGTTTGGTCCTAGGATTTATTTTGGTACAGGTTGGGATTGGACTACCAAGGTCAGCTCAGTGATCCAGAATGCAGCTTGGAACTGGCCTATTTCTAGCTCCCATGAGCTTATCACTATTAGAGAGATCCATCTTCCCCCTCCTAAAGAGTCCTCTTTGGACTCTTGGATTTGGACTCTTTCTCCCTCTGGTCTTTTCTCTGTGGGGCACACTTATAGGAAACTGGCTCCAGCAAGTGAAAAAGTGAGATGGGCTCCTCTTATTTGGTTTAAGAAGCATATTCCCAGATATAGCTTTATTACTTGGCTTGCTGTTCTTAATAGGCTTGCAACTGCGGATAGATTGGCTGCTTGGACCTCCTCTCCTGGGTTTTCCAATGTTAGTAGCTGTGTTCTTTGCTTGCATCCTTCAGAATCTTCTGAACACCTGTTTGCTTCTTGCCCTTATTCTAGCTTTATTTGGCAGAATTTGGTTGGTTTGTGTGGCTTGGTGTCTTCTCCTAGGAACTGGAATCAACTTATCTCCTGGCTCCTTGTGAAAGCTAGGAAAGGTTACTTCTTGAGCCTTATGTTGAAGCTTATGTTCAGCTCGTTTGTCTATCATATCTGGAGAGAGAGAAATAATCGAGTCTTTGAGGGCAAAATGAGGGACAAGAAAGTGGTCTTGGCTTGCATTAGAAATGCCATTAAAGATAGATTTTTGAGTCTCAAAGGGTTTTCTGTGACTGCAGATAACAAAACCATTCAGTTTGGCTGGGGTTTGAATGCCTCTATTTTTGACAATTAAGCTTGGTTCTTCTGTTTCTTTAGGCTGTTATCACTTGTAATCTTCTGTTAGTGTTGGGGTGCCTCCAGCTTGTGTGTTGGCTGGTTCCTTGTTATTTGTGTCTTTTTCCTGGGGTATACCCCTTGTATATTTGTATGTTTTCTTCTTCGGTTTATACAATTTTTTAATTTACCGAAAAAAAAAATATATTCGAACCGACCTTTTACACCCAGTACACGATTGGGATAAGAATTCAGAGTGTTGTGGTCATTTTACGTGGTTCTAGCGGCATGCGGAGTCAGAAAGACCCAATGAGAATGACATGCACTCGAACTGACTTTTGTCACTCAATACACGTTTGAGATAAGAATTTAGAGTGTTGTGGCCATTTTTAGGTGCTTCTAGTGACATACACAGTCAAAAAGACTCAATGAGACGTGTTTAGGCCCGAACTAGATGAATTTGTCTAAACTCTAATAGTTTAGGTGTGACATGTACTGGAACTGACTTCTGACAGCCAAGACACGTTTGTGGTAAGATTTGGAGTGTTGTGGTTGTTGTAGGTGCTTCTAGTGTCATATGGAGTCCAAAAGATCCGATGGAACATGTTTAGACCCAAACTAGATATACGATTTGCTATAGAAGAATAAATAAATAAAAAAGAAAAAATCTTATTTTCTGATATCTCTCTACTGCTATTTATTTTTATTTGCTCTATTTATTTTTTGTTCTTTTTCCCAAATTGTTTATATTGATAATGATCTCGATTTATATCAGGATCTGTAAGTAGAAAGTTTCAGAAAAGAATAAAGTCAAAAAAACTCTTTTTTTTTCAATGGGCATGGCATGTACTCGAATTGACATTTGACCCCAGCACACCTTTCGGATAAGAATTTGAAGTTTTATGGTCATTTAGGTATGACATGTAATCGAACTGACTTGTGACAGCCAATACACGTTTGCGGTAAGATTTGGATTGTTGTGGTTGTTTTAGGTGTTTCTAGTGCTATATGGAGTCCAAAAGACCAAATGAGACGTGTTTAGGCCCGAACTAGATGAATTTGTCTAAACTTGGATCATTTAGGTATGACATGTACTCGAACTGACTTCTGACAGCCAATACACGCTTGCGGTAAGATTTGGAGTGTTGTGGTTGTTTTAGGTGTTTCTAGTGTCATATGGAGGCCAAAAGATCCAATGGAACGTGTTTAGGCCCAAACTAGATGAACTTGGCTAAACTTGGATCGTTTGGGCATGACATGTAATCGTACTGACTTTTGACATCCAATACACGTTTTGGGTCAGAATATTTACTGTTGGGGTCGTTTTAGGTGCTTCTAGTGCCATATGCAGCCAATCCTTCTAAGATTGGTGACTTGAGGCCTATCTCTTGTTGTAATGTCATTTATAAATGCATTACCAAAATGCTTGCTGATAGGCTTAAAAAAGTGCTTCCTGATCTTATTAGTAACAATCAGGCAACGTTTGTGCATGGTAGAAGGATTGCAGATAACATTTTCTTATCTTAAGAGCTGGTTAGAGGTTACCATAGCCTTCTAATAGCCCTAGATGTGCTTTCGAGGTGTATATAAAAAAAGCTTATGATAGCTTAAATTGGGAGATTATTGGCAGAATGTTTGATTACTTGGGGTTTCCTGACCACTTCTCTAATTGTGTGATGGAATGTATTTCTTCTCCTTCTTTTTCTGTTGTTGTTAATGGTGACTTAACAGACTATTTTCTGGTGCTAAAGGGCTTAGGCAGGGTGATCTTATCTCTCCCTATCTTTTTTTCTTGGTCATGGAGATTCTCATTGGTATTCGCAAGCATGCACCTCTCAAGGCTGAGTTTGGCTATCGTTGGAGGTGTAAGGACTTGATATTGTTTACTTGTGCTTTGCTGATGATCTCTTTATATTTTGCAAGGGTAATATTGCTTCGGCTCAAACCATTACGGATAGCTTAATCTTATTTGAGGCTTTGTCTGGGCTTCAGCCTAACCTTCATAAAAGTTAGGTCTTCATGTCTGGGGTTCACCCCACTACTATGCAAGCTATTCTGGATATTTGTAATTTCAGCATTGGGGAGCTCCCTATGAGATATTTGGGGGTTCCCTTGATGGCCTCAAAGCTTAACAAAATGGATTGTGTCACTTTGGTGGATCATATCACAGCTAGAGTGAAGTTATAGGAGGCTAATTACCTATCTTATGCCGGTAGATTGCAGCTAGTTAAATCTGTACTTTATGCTATCTTTCAATTCTGGGCTGGTGTTTTTATTCTTCCCAAGAAGATTTTGCATATGATTCAGGTGGTTATGAGGAATTATTTGTGGAATGCTTCAGCTATTAAGCATTCTTGGGCTAAGGTGACTTGGGATGATCTATGTCTTTCTAAGTTTCAAGGTGGTTTGGGCCTTAGAGATCTCTCTTTGGCTAATGAAGTGGCTGTGGCTAAGCATTTTTGGTTTCTGGTCTCTTTAGTTAAAGCTTCTCTTTGGAAGGACTGGTGCAAAGTTATCTTGATCAAGAAGATCTATATTTTCTTGGTTAAGCTAACCTCTACTCCTTTTTGGAGTTGGAGGAAGATTCTGAAAGTTAGAGACAAGTTTACTGGGTTTTGTAAAGCTCATGTGGAAAATGGCGAGCATCTCTCTCTTCTCATGGACCCTTGGCACCCGGGCATTTTCTCGAACGTTTGGGTCTAGGATTCAGTCTGGAACTGGTTGGGATTGGTCTACCAAGGTGAGCTCCGTTATTACCAATGGTGCTTGGAACTGACCCTCTTCTAACACCCATGAGCTTATTACTATTAGGGAGGTTTCTCTTACTCCCCCTAGGGAGCACTTTATGGACTCTTGGATTTGGTCTCCTTCTCCTACTGGTCTTTTCTTTGTGGGACATACTTATAGGGCCCTTGCTCCAGCTTATGGGAAAGTGAGATGAGCTCCTCTTATTTGGTTTAAGAAACATATCCCGAGATTTAGCTTCACTATTTGGCTTGCTATCCTTAATAGGCTAGCTACTGGCGATAGACTTGCTATTTGGTTACCCTCTTCTCGCTCTACTCATAATACTTCTTGTGTCTTTTGCATGGAGCCTTTAGAAACTTCAGAGCATTTGTTTGCTAGTTGCCCCTTCTCCAAGCACATTTGGCGGGGTGTGTGTGGTTGGTGCGGTTTGACTTTTTCTCCTAGAAATTGGTCCCAATGGATTTCTTGGCTTCTTGTAAAAACAAGGGGAGGTGAGCTTGTGGGGCTTGTTTTGAGGCTTTCCTTTGTTCCTTTATCTACCATGTGTGGAGAGAGGAACTTTAGAGAGTTTGAAGGCAAAATCAGAGATAAAAAAAATAATTCTGACTAATATTGCTAGTGCTGTTAGGGGCAGACTTTGGAGCTTGAAAGGCATTACTGATTCTCCTCATAACAAATATATTCAACGAGCATGGGGATTTCTTTTTGCTCTTGAAATGTCCTGGGGTATGCCCCTTGTATATTTGCAAGTTTTTTAGTTCAGTTTATAAATTTTTAATTTACCAAAAAAAAAACCAGATGAACTTGGCTAAACCTGTATCTTTTGGGTATGGCATGTACCGAACTGATTTTTCACACCCAATACACGTTTGGGGTATTGGACCGTTTGTGTCATTTTAGGTGCTGATAGTGCCATATGGAGTTAAAAAGACCCAATGGGACGTGTTTAGGCCCAAACTAGATAAAGTTGGCTAATCTTGGATCTCTTGAGCATGACATGTACTCGAACTGAGTTTTGACACCCAATACATGTTTGGGATAAGAATTGGGAGTGTTGTGGTCATTTTAGGTGTCTCTCAAAAAGACCCAATAGGACGTGTTTAGGCCCAAACTAGATGAACTGGCTAAACTTGGATCATTTAGGCATGGAATGTACTCAAACTGACTTTTCAAACACGTTAGGGTAAAGAATTTTGAGTCTTGAGGTTATTTTAGGTGCTTCTGGTTCAAGACGGAGTAAAAAATACCCAATGAGGCGTGTTTAGGCGCAAACTAGATGAACATGGCTAAACTTGGATCGTTTGGGCATGGAATGTCCTGGAACTGACTTTTGACAACCAATACTCGTTTGGAGTAAGAATTTGGGTTGTTTTGGTCATTTTAGGTGCTTCTAGTTCCATATGGAGTCCAAAAGACCCAATGTGACGTGTTTAGGCCCAAACTAGATGAACTTGATAAACTTGGATCGTTTGGGCGTGACATGTACTCGAACTGGTTTTTCACATCCAATACACGTTTGGGGTAAGAATTTGAAATGTTAGGGTCGTTCTAGGTGCTTTTAGTGGCATATTGAGTAAAAAAGAACCAATGGGACATGTTAGGCCCAAAATAGATGAACTTGGCTAAATTTGAATCTTTTAGGCATGACATGTACCAGAACTTATTTTTGACCCCCAGTATACATTTGGGATAAGAATTTGAAGTTTTGTGGTCGTTTTAGGTACTTCAAGTGCCATACGGAGTCAAAAATACGAAATGGAATATGTTTTGGCCCAAACTAGATGAACTTGTCTAAATTTGGATATTTTGGGCATGACATCTACTTGAACTGACTTTTGACAGCCAATACACGTTTCAGGTAAGAATTTGGACTGTTGTGTTTGTTTTAGGTATTTCTAGTGCCATATGCAGTCCAAAAGACCCAATGGAACGTGTTTAGGCCCAAGCTAGATGAGCTTGGCTAAACTTGGATCGTTTAGGCATGGCAATACTAGAATTTACATTTGACACCTTTTTGGGTAAATAAAAAATTTATAGAGTGAACTAAAAACTTAAAAATATACAAGGGGCATACCCCAGGATATTACAAGAGCAAAAAGCGAAACCATAGGGCAACAAAAAAGATACAAACCCAAGAAACCTAGCAAAGCCAAGCCCGCTAGGGTACAAAATTACACAAAGAAGCTTAAGTGTCAAAGATAGTAGAAATAAACCCCCATGCTTGTTGAATAGATTTGTTATTAGGAGAATCAGTAAAGCCTTTCGAGCTCTAAAGCCTTCTCCTAACAGCACTAGCAATATTAGTCAGAACTACTTTTTTATCTCTGATTTTTCCATTAAACACTCTAGAGTTCCTCTTTCTCCATACATAGTGGATAAAGGAACAAAAGGAAAGCCTCAAAACAAGCCCCAGAAGCTCACCTCCCCTTGTTTTCACAAGAAGCCAAGAAATCCATGAGGACCAATTTCTAGGAGAAGTCAAACCACACCAACCACACATAACCTACCAAATGTGCTTGGAGAAGGGGCAAGTGACAAAAAAATGCTCTGAAGTTTCTAGAGGCTCCATGCAAAAGACACAAGAAGTATTATGAGTAGAGCCAGAAGAGGGTAACCAAATAGCAAGTCTATCACTAGTAGCTAACCTATTAAGGATAGCAAGCCAAGCAATGAAGCTAAATCTCAGGATATGTTTCTTAAGCCAAATAAGAGGAGCCCATTAAGTATGTCCCACAGAGAAAGACCAGTAGGAGAAGGAGACCATATAGTGCTCCCTAGGGGGAATAAGAGAAACCTCCCTAATAGTAATAAGTTCATGGGTGTTAGAAGAGGGCCAGTTCCAAGCACCATTGTAATAACAGAGCTCATCTTGGTAGACCAATCCCAACCAGTGCCACACTGAATCCTAGACCCAAATTCTGAGAAAATGCCAAAGGGTGCCAAGGGTCCATGAGAAGAGCGAGATGCTCACCATTTCCCAACCCACCTTATACCATGTAAAAACACAGGTCTGCCCAAGCTACCTTGGCCCTAGAAGCTTTAGTATCTTGACCATTCCATAGAAAATTTCTTACCAAGCATTGGACTGTTTTCACCTTTTTTTAGGGAGAATGAAGAGACCACCCCAAAAGTTCACCATAGCCATAAGGACAGTCTTGATAAGTTGGAGTCTTCCTGCATAAGACAAATACTTTGATTCCCAAGACCTGATTCTCATAATGAATCTGTCAGCCAAACCTTGACAATCTGATTTGGTAAGCTTGGTTGTAATGAGTGGACACCAAGATATCTAACTGGAAGAGACCCTTCTGTAAAACCCAGTTCAGCATGAATGATAGAAGACATCTTTGGGCTCACCCCTTATAAGAATTGTTGACTCTTTGAAATATTTGGTTGAAGCCCTGATAGCTCTTGGAAAATGGCCAAAGCTTCCTTAAGCATATGCACGTTGTTTTTCTCTCCTTTACAGAACAAGAGTAGGTCATCAACAAAGCACAGATTGACTAAGTTAAACTCTTTGCACCTCTAATGGAACTGGAACTCTGAGTGTTTGGCTGCAAAGCTCATGATCCCTACTATCAAGACCTCCATGATGATGATAAAGATGTAAGGAGAGATTGGATCCCCTTGTCTAATTCCTTTAGCACGCCAAAAGTAACCATGCTGTTCACTATTTATATTAACTAAGTATGAGGGAGAAGAAAGGCACTCCAGGACCCAAGAAATTAAAACATTTTTTAGGTAAATTAAAATTTTGTATAAACCGAAGAAAAAACAAACAAATATACAAGGGGCATACCCCAGGCAAAAGAAACAAAAAGGAACCAACCCACACACAAGAAGGAGGCACCCAAACACTAACAGAACATTATCAGAGATAACAGCCTAAAGAAACAGAAGAACCAAGCTTAATTGTCAAAAATAGATTCATTCAATCCCCAGGCAAGCTGAATGGTTTTATTATCCCCACTCACAGAGAATCCTTTAAGACTCAAAAATCTACCTCTAATGGCATTTGTAATGCAAGCCAAGACCACTTTCTCGTCCCTCATTTTGCCCTCAAAGACTCGATTATTTCTCTCTCTTCAGATATGGTAGACAAACGAGTTGAACATAAGCTTCAACATAAGGCCCAACAAGTAGCCTTTCTTAACATTCACAAGGAGCCATGAGATAACTTGATTCCAATTTCTAGGAGAAGACACCAAGCCACACAAACCAACCAATTTCTGTCAAATAAAACTAGAATAAGGGCAAGAAACAAATAGGTGTTTAGAAGATTCTGAAGGATGCAAGCAAAGTACACAACTGCTAACATTGGAAGACCTAGGAGAGGAGGTCCAAGCAGCCAATCTATCCGCGGTTGCAAGCCTATTAAGAACAGCAAGCCAAGTAATAAAGCTATATCTGGGAATATGATTCTGAAACCAAATAAGAGGAGCCCATCTCACTTTTTCACCAGCTGGAGCCAGTTTCCTATAAGTGTGCCCCACAGAGAAAAAGCCAGAGGGAGAAAGAGTCCAAATCCAAGAGTCCAAAGAGGACTTTTTAGGTGGGGGAAGATGGACCTCTCTAATTGTGATAAGCTCATGGGAGTTAGAAATAGGCCAGTTCCAAGCTGCATTCTGCATCACTGAGCTCACCGTGGTAGTCCAATCCCAACCAGTACCAAAAAGAATCCTAGGCCCAAACCTTTGAGAAAGAGCCCCCAAAGAGTGCCAAGGGTCCAACAGAAGAGAAATCTGCTCACCATTTCCCACAAGAGCTTTGCAATACCCAGCAAACTTGCTTTGATTTTCAGAATTTTCCTCTAACTCTATTCTTCTTTAGTTTCTGAAAAAATAAAGAGGAATTCTGATCACCCAAGGCAAGCCAATCAACTCTGCTTTTTTGCCTCAGAAAATATTCTTCTGCATTCCTGAGCTTAGTGAAATCAGCGAATCTAATTGTCTCCTCCTCTTGAAGAGAGATGACACTAGGAGAGGCAATAAGGTCAGCTTGCACTTTAGAGAGGGCTTCTCTAGCCATAAGAGCCCTTTTAGAAATATCTGAGCAAAAAAAGGCATTAAATTTCTAAAGAGCAAATTTAACAAACTTTAAGCTTCTTATAGAGACAAAACATGGTTGTCCCAAACACCTCAGTCTCCCAAGCATCTTTAAGAGCAGCCTAGAAGCCTTCAAAATCCATCCAAAAATCAAAGAACTTAAAAGAAGCCTTAGGTCTAGCTGAGTTAGCCCTAAGCTGAATAGTAATAGGAGAGTGATCAGAGATACCCGGGTGTGAAAATGGCAAGAAGTAGCAGGAAACTCCGTAGCCCATTCACCATTTAACAGGGCTCTATCGAGCCTGCGCATCTTGCTACCCTCACCAACTTGACCATTCCACCAGGTGAATAGACAGCCACTATAAGGGAGGTCGAGAACCTCCAAATGATCAAGACAAGAAGCAAAATCAATTGAGCTATCATTCCACTTGAAATCACCACCACAATGCTCAATAGGCTTCAAAATAGCATTAAAGTCACCAAGAATTAACCAAGGCTTCCCCTGACTTAAAGTATTATGGGAGCCGAGCTTTTCCCACAAAGGCTTTCTAGTGATAGCATCATTGGCTGCATACACCATAGAGGCAAAGAAATCTGTCCTTTCCTGAAGAATGGTTAGTTTACAAAACATAGCTTGATCAAAAGCATCAATTAGAAGAACATCCAAAATCTTGGGATCCCGAGCTAAAACAATTCTACATTTGCTAGTAGGAGAATGGTTAGCAAAGGTGGCCCAATTGGAAAAAATAGATCTAGAAAGTCTAGCAAAATTATTACATTTGATCTTAGTCTCAACTAAAGCACAAAAAGATAATTTAAATCTTTACAAAGTTTTCTAACTTCAGCTTGCTTTAGAAGGCCATTAAGCCGTCTTATATCCAAGACGCTAAATTAATCATAAAAAAGGGGGAGAGAGAGTCACCACTCCTCCAATGACTTTAAGTTCTTTTAGATGATAGCTCTTAACAAGGTGGACAAAGTTCTATTTACTACCTCGGTTTGACCATCGGTTTGAAGGTGACAAGTGTTTGAAAATAAGAGTTTTGTTCCTAGTTTATCCCATAAAGTCTTACAAAAGTAGCTTAAAAACTTAGAATCGCTATCTGAAACTATAGTTCTAGGCATACCATGCAGTCTAACTATCTCCCTGAAGAACAAATCAGCTATATGAGACGCATAATAGGTTTTGTTACATGGAATGAAGTGTGCCATCTTAGAAAATCTATCTACCACCACAAAAATAGAATCTTTATCTTTCTTAGTTCTAGGTAACCCTAACACAAAATCCATCGAAATATCAACCCAAGGTTCCCTAGGTATCTCCAATGGTGTGTACAATCCATGGGGTTTAATCTTTCACTTAGCTTGTTTACACTTCACACACCTTTCACAAATTCTTAGTTTTGTAAAGGAAGAGCTCACATAACCTAAGCTTAGCTTCTTTTTCAGGTTACCTTTAACCTTTTGAGCCCATGAACCAGCCGGTTTCTCATAAGCAACACTCTTATTAGCTAAAAGGTCTTGATAAACTCTATTCTAATGCAGCTTTTTAGAAGAAGAAGTTGGGGAAGAAGGAGAAGAGCTCACCTTCTGTTTCCCATTAGAATCTGGTTTAGGAGAGAGAGAGGTTTCTCCACCCGCGACCATGGCAGCCCTTGACCTCTTTGGTAGAATTAAAATCCACCTTGTCACTCACAATCAATGCTGAGGTTGAGCTAAGGGAGGAGAGAGAATCTGCCACCAGCTTTGGGACTCCACCTACATTGACATCATTGTCATGGGGAAGAGAAATATCTTCTTTCTCTTTCCCTTCTATCAAAACACCATCTACTTTCTCTTTCCCCTTAGACAAAGAAGCTGCCACCTGTCACCCTAAGGGGATGTCCATGTCATGATGGTGAGGAGCCTTATCTAATAAAGAATTACCTTGAGTGTCATTTCCTTTATTAGAAAGGATAGTAGTAGATTGTTGACCAAGTTGAAGCTTGGGAGCTGGAGCCTCACTCTTCCCCAAGCTGACCACATCACACCCACTTGCCAAGAAGGAACTGTCACCTCGCCCTTTTGATATGCTTGATAGCTGCTTTTCCTCATCTCCAAGCAAGACAATTTGAGACAAGCTTGATTTGTCTTCTATCAAAGGATACTCATCATTACCTTTGACAGAGAGGTAATGAGTATCATCTTCAACCTTTGGAGCTCTAGGCAAGCTGGTTGATCTCCGAGCACCACCTCTAGCTCCTCCTCTTATGCTACTTCTCTTAAGACTTGAACGAAGTTGGTCTGAAAGAGTCAGCTCAAGTAATTTCCTCCGATTGTGATCAGATGAAATAAAATTATCTCGAAGTTTTGAATGATCAGAAATAATCTCTTTTGCATCTAATAAACCCGAAGCTTCCTTGGACTGAGCTTCTAACTTCCCAGGCTCAACGAAACCATTCTCTGGTCCAAATTTCTTAGTATTAGAACCTTTTTTTTTCGGTAAGTTAAAATTTCATTAACCGAAGCATAATTTACAAATATTCAAGGGGCATACCCCAGGCATATTTAAAAGAGTGGCTGAGCAAGACAAAAAAGAGAAAAACCATTGGCTATATCAGCACAACTATCCAACCCCTAACTTTAACTTAACTTAGCCTACAAAAAATAAACTCTAGAAAGTTTCCCACACCACACAAGGTAGGATAAACAGAAAAAAGGCATAAGTCTAAAATAGAACTTAACAAACATAAAACTCCTGAGTTAACAAACAACCAAGTAATTGCTAAAACCAATTTCAGTGAACAAAAGCATCCCATTAATCACGTAATGGGGAAGGGAAATGTACCCCCCCTCAAGAAGATCCTTAGATCTATCGAAGCTCGAGCTTGAAGGAGGAACCTCTTTCCCAGCGCTGCCTTGTGTTCAAGAAAATTGCTATGAGAGAGGGGAAGAGTGACCCATCTCTAAGCTTGCTCTTTCCCTTGGACGAAGAAGGAGCTGCTGAGTTGGCACTTGCAAGGAGCTGCTGAGCTGGCACCTTGGTTAGCTGCTGAACTGACACCTTGATTAGATGCTCTTTCAATCAGATTAGGATAAATATCTAAGGAGAGAGAATAATCTCCACCTTGTCCTATCACATTTGGAATCAAAACATTTCTTTCATAGGAGAGAGAAATTGTAGGCTCCAGATTTTAACCGAGAACCTCTCCTTCACTTGCTTAAGAGCATTAAAACCAATAACATGGGCATTAGCTTCCCTAGCTCCCTTAGTAACCATATCATTCAAAACATCATGGCCATTGAAAGACACTCCAAGCTTAGATTGACCACTAGCTGAATCTTTCTTAACACCACCTGAAACTTGCTTACCAACATCTGCAGCATGCTTAATGTACTCATCATTAACCATTGTTAGAGGTCGTGGCCTCCCCTAAGGGAGGGAGAGGCAAAACTATAACCAGTATTCTAGAGAGAGGGGAGAGCTTCTCTCACTAAAACTCAAACTTTTTTTCGGTAAATTAAAATTTTGTATAAACCAATGAAGAAAACAAACAAATATACAAGGGGCATACCCCAGGCAAATGAAACTAAAAAGCAACCAAACCTTTGAGAAAGAGTCCAAATCCAAGAGTCCAAAGAGGACTCTTTAGGGGGAAGATGGACCTCTCTAATTGTGATAAGCTAATGGGAGTTAGAAATAGGCCAGTTCCAAGATGCATTCTGGATCACTGATCTCACCTTGGTAGTCCAATCCCGACCAGTGAGAAAGAGCCCCCAAAGGGTGCCAAGGGTCCAAGAGAAGAGAAATCTGCTCACCATTTCCCACAAGAGCTTTGCAATACCCAACAAACTTGTCTCTGATTTTCAGAATTTTTCTCTAACTCCAAGAAGGATTAGTGGCAAGCTTAACCAAGAAAATAGAGCTCTTCTTGATCAAGAAAAACTTGCACCAATCCTTCCAAATGGAAGCTTTATGAAAGAGACCAGAAACAAGAAATGCTTAGCCACAGCCACTTCATTAGCTAGAGAGAGATCTCTAAGGTCCAAACCTCCTTGGGACTTATCAAGGCACAAGTCACTCCAAGCCACTTTAGCACCAGAATGCTTTACCGCTGACGCGTTCCACAAGTAATTCCTAATAACCACCTGAATCATATTCAAGATCTTCTTGGGAAGAATAATAAGCCAGCCCAGTAGTGAAAAATAGCATAGAGCATGGATTTAACCAGCTGTAATCTTCCAGCATAAGAAAAGTAGTTAGACTCCCAAGGTTTCACCCTAGCTGTGATACGGTCTACTAGAGTGATACAATTTGTTTTTCTAAGCTTTGAGGTAATCAAAGGAACCCCCAAGTATCTCATAGGAAGCTCCCCAATGATGAAATTGCATAAGTCCAGAATTGGTTGAGAAGTGGATGGATGGACCCCAGACATGAAAATCTGACTTTTTTGTAGATTAGGTTGAACACCAGACATAGCCTCAAACAAGTTTAAGCTATCCATAATAAGTTGAACAGAAGTAATATCACCCTTACACAAGATAAAGAGATCATCAACAAAACACAAGTTAACAATACCAAGGTCCTTACACCTCTAGTGAGAGCCAAAGTCAGCTTTATGAGAAGCATGCTTGAGAATACAAGATAGAACCTCCATAACCAACACAAACAGATAGGGAGAGATAGGATCACCCTGTCTAAGCCCTTTAGCACCTGAGAAGTAGCCAGTCAACTCACCATTGACCACAATAGAGAAAGAAGGAGAGGAGATACACTCCATCACACAGTTAGAGAAATGATCAGGAAACCCCAAGCAGTCAAAGATTCTGTTGATACTCTCCCAATCCAAGCTATCATATGTTTTTTCGATATCAACCTTGAAAGCACATCTGTGACTATTAGAAGGCTTATGGTAACCTCTAACCAGCTCTTGAGATAAGAGGATGTTGTCAGCAATTCTCCTCCCTGGCACAAAAGCAGTCTGGTTGCTACTAATAAGATGAGGGAGCACTCTCTTAAGTCTATCAGCAAGCATCTTAGAAATGCATTTATAAACAAAATTACAACAAGAGATAGGCCTAAACTCACCAACCTTGGAAGGATTGGGGACCGTAGGGATAAGAGCAATAACATTAGACTTAACCTATTTCAATAATGATTGGGAGCTAAAAAAAACTCCAAATCAGCCTTAGTAACATCTTTGCCCACTATATGCCAACATCTTTTGAAGAAACCTGCAGAGAAGCCATCTGGACCAGGGGCTTTACTACTCCCCAAACTAAACATAGTTGTGTGAACGTCTTCCTCTATATAGGGGTGGTTGAGGATAGCTAAGTGAGCTTGAGGGAGCTTATTAGGGAGAATCTGAGAGAGAACACTTCAATCCACCTCCTGATCAATGTGAGATGTCCCAAGAAAATTCCCATTATAAGAAAGAATTTGATCTTTGATAGCCTGGTCATCAGTAATAAGGTCACCCTCCTCATTAACCAACTGATTAATTCTGGATCTGATTCTATTCTTCTTTAGTTTCTAAAAAAAGAAAGAGGAATTCTGATCACCCAAGGCAAGCCAATCAACACTTCTTTTTTGCCTCAAAAAATCTTCTTCTGTTTTCCTGAGCTTAGTGAAATCAGCAAATCTAATTTTCTCCTCCTCTTGAAGAGACACGACACTATGAGAGGCAATAAGGTCAGCTTGCACTTTAGTGAGGGTTTCTCTAGCCATAAGAGCCCTTTTAGAAATATCTGAGCAAAAAGAGGCATTAAATTTCTTAAGAGTAAATTTAACAGATTGTAGCTTCTTATAGAGAAAAAACATGGCTGTCCCAAACACCTCAATCTCCCAAGCATCTTTAAGAGCAGCCCCGAAGCCTTCAAAATCCATCCAAAAATCAAAGAACTTAAAAGAAGCCTTAGGTCTAGCTGAGTTAGCCCTAAGCTGAATAATAATAGGAGAGTGATCAGAGATACCCGGGGTATGAAAATGGCAAGAAGTAGCAGGAAACTCCATAACCCAATCACCATTAACCAGGGCTCTATCGAGCTTGCGCATCTTGCTACCCTCACCAATTTGACCATTCCACCATGTGAATTGACAGCCACTATAAGGGAGGTCGAGAACCTCCAAATGATCAAGACAAGAAGCAAAATTAATTGAGCTATCATTCCACTTGAAATCACCACCACAATGCTCAAGAGGCTTCAAAATAGCATTAAAGTCATAAAGAATTAGCCAAGGCTTCCCCTGATTTAAAGTCTTATGGGAGACCAGCTTTTTCCACAAAAGCTTCCTGGAGATAGCATCATTGGCTGCATACACCATAGAGACAAAGAAATTCGTCTTTCCTGTAGAATGGTTAGCTTCCAAAACATAGCTTGATCAAAAGCATCAATTAGAAGAACATCCAAAATCTTGGGATCCCAAGCTAAAACAATTCTACCTTTGCTAGTAGGAGAATGGTTAGCAAAGGTGGCCCAATTGGGAAAAATAAATCTAGAAAGTCTAGTAAAATTATTACATTTGATCTTAGTCTCAACTAAAGCACAAAAAGATAATTTAAAGTCTTTACAAAGTCTTTACCAAGAAGCTAAATTAATCATAAAAAGGGGGAGAGAGAGTCAACATTCTCAGGGGGAGCCTGAGTAACTTGATCAGCCAATAAGAAAGACCCTTTAGCCTTTTGCTTCTTTTTTAACCTCTTCAAAGCTGATTTAGAGAGCCTGGGAGAAGGACCAGGTTGGATAGTGACATTGACAATTGGGGAAGCTTTTAGGGGAGCCAAACTCAATGGAGAGTCAGAAGAGGCTTGGGGCTCATTTTTATCCTCACAAGGCTCAATGAGACCTTTACCCTTCCTTTTACTAACCACCTGAGTCCATTCATTATCTTGGTCTTCCACATGGATGGTATTAAGAGGAAAGGGCGGAGAGATTTCACCCTCTGGCTCCTCATAAACCATAAGCTCCCTATTATCTTGGGGAGAAGAATCTTTGCTAGCGATTTCTTCCTCACTAGCTAGATTATTCTTAGGGGCCACTTTGGCATCACAATCATGACCAAAGAGGCAACATTTAGCACATCTCTTTGGTAGACACTCATACTCCACATCCACCACCACTAGATCCCATCCGTCAAGGCCAAGGTCAATGGTGAAAAACTTAATCAAATCAGAGGAGGCTGAAATTTTCACACAAACTCTAGCATAATCAAGTCTATAACCAGAGGCAGTAGCAATGTATGAGTGAGAAGGGATACCCACAGCACTAGCAATGTGACTTAGAGCTTCTTTAATCCATAATTCAATTGAAACATTCCACAATTTAACCCAAATTGGAAGGGTTGAAAGTTTCTCCTTTGAGAATTTAACATTTGGTTGCCACTCTTGAAGTACAATAGGCCTACCTAAGAGGTGCCAAGGTCCATCTTCTAATGCTGAGTTTCTATACTCCACAGAGCCAAATTTGAAATAGAAAAGGCCTATGGCAGCCGAGACCTCCTGAATTCCTCTTTTAGCCCTCTAAAACTCGAACTGACCACAGAGTGCTTGATCTTCAAGGCTATTAAATAGGGGGACGAATCTAGCATGGATTGGTTATGAATATTGAAAACAAGTTTATGTTATTGTGAGGTGTGTCCTCTTTGTTCTTGAAAGAACTTTGTGAACTTATCAAGTTAGTCTTGTGGCGTTCAAATAACCAAACTTATCACCTTGATTCTTGAGTGATCCTTAGGTTTCTTGGTGTGGCGTTTCTATCCTTCATAGTCTTAGTTCTTATCTTGCTAGATAACGGGTTAAGGCTCAACAATCTTGTCTTTCATAATCTTGGGGTTCTTGAACCATCATTGTTATCGGGTTTCATCGTAAATCATCGTATATCATTTGGTATCAAAGCTTTGGTTCTAAGGCAAGTTTGACTATCCTTTATCTTTATTTTTTTTCTTATTTCTTTATGTATCGAGAAAAAAAAGCAAAAAAAGGAGAGAAAAATAGAAAAAAATAGAAGAAGATGAGGAGTCTACAAAAAATAAAAGCAATAAGAATTTTTTTGTTCCAATCCTGTTTCTCATTTTCTCAACTCTTTTGACCCAAAAAACAAAAAAAAACAGTGTTATCAAAATCTGTTATGAATTTTGGGTAATTATGGAAACCATAGAAACCGTGTATTCCATTCCTTTTCTATCGCAATCAAATTTTGACCATTTGTGAGTTTTGGTTACTTCTCATTTTGAATTGCTGCTGGATATTTTTATTTGGTTACTTGAGTTCGATGAAGGGCTAAAGAGACACAAAAGAGTGGAAAAAGACAAGAGTGTGTGAGACCATAAGAGGGTAAAAGCCGTTTAGAGTGAAAACACGAGAGTGAGTGAATAATTGTTAAGTGAAACACGTGACGGAGTGTTTGACATTTCAAATTTTCAAGACGAAGACGTATTCGAAGAAGTTCAACAATAAGCCATTCCGAACCTTCAAATGCAAGCGATGTTGGGGGAAACGAGGCGTATGCTAAGGGCTGAATTAGAACCTATTCAAGAGAGGTTGGATAGGGTAGAAATGGGAACACCTAGGGGGCAGCAACATGAAATTCCCAATAGACAGCGAGGTGGACGTGTTCGTTGGGATAATGCTGAGGAAGAAGCGGAATTGGAGGAGTTTGAAGAGCCATATATGAACCAAGGCAGGTTTGAGCCTGGTTATGGGAATAGAGAAGTTAGGATGGGTAGACCTAGGAGGGATAATGATCTAGGAAACATAAAGATCAAAATCCCATCTTTTCATGGTAAAAATGATCCGGAAGCTTACTTGGAGTGGGAAACTAAAGCGGAGATGGTGTTTGATTGTCACAACTATTCGGAGATAAAGAAGATTAAGTTGGCAGCAATTGAATTCACCGATTATGTCATATTTTGGTGGGATCAATTACAAAATAATAGAAGGAGGAATAGAGAGCCACCCGTGGGCACTTGGGAGGAGATGAAATTACTTATGAGGAGACGTTTTCTAAGATTTGAGGTAATCAAAGGAACCCCCAAGTACCTCATAGGAAGCTCCCCAAAGTTGAAATTGCACAAGTCCAGAATTGCTTGAGAAGTGGATGGATGGACCCTAGACATAAAAATCTGACTTTTTTGTAGATTAGATCGAAGACCAGACATAGCCTTAAACAAGTTTAAGTTATCCAAAATAAGTTGAACAGAAGTAATATCACCCTTACAGAAGATAAAGAGATCATCAGCAAAGCGCAAGTTAACAATACAAAGCTCCTTACACCTCTAGTGATAGCCAAAGTCGGCTTTATGAGAAGCATGCATGAGAATACCAAATAAAACCTCCATAACCAACACAAATAGATAGCGAGAGATAGGATCACCCTGTCTAAGCCCTTTAGCACCTGAGAAGTAGCCAGTCAACTCACTATTGACCACAATAGAGAAAGAAGGAGAAGAGATACACTCCATCACACAATTAGAGAAATGATCAGAAAACTCCAAGCAGTCAAAGATTCTGCCGATACTCTCCCAATTCAACTCACCATTGACCACAAATAGGTGATAAGAATCCGATTGCACAAGCTCAAAGGATGGATCTACTTCAAGTAGCAAGCGGTCAAATCAAAAGAGCTAGAGAAAAGATAATGGCTGAAGCACTCAATATGAGTATGACGAGGAGTATGACATGGCATATGGCAGCCTACATGGAGCATGCCGTGGCATCCAACATGGCAGCCACATGGAGCATGATCTGGCATCCAACATGACATCCTTGGTCGAGCATGATGTGGCATACAACATGACAGCCCACATGGAGATAAGTTGGCACCTACATGGCATTCCACATGGAGCATGATGTGGCATTTAATATGGCAGTCCACATGGAGCATGACTTGGCATTTTAAATGATGAAAGGAAGCAAGATAAATTGACAATCCTAACCTAGAAGTGGACAACCAATAGGAGTCTATTGGAGCATGACACTTTGGCAATCCTAACCTACAAGTAGACAACCAATAGGAATCTTTTGGGTGGATTACTAGTTCCTTATTTACTGTAATTAATATTTATTTATCTTTTAAATTTAGCTTAGGTTGTTTATACACTTTAGGACTCTTTAGGCTTCTAGTTTTTCTATTTAAGCATGGTTTCACAATGCATTAAAAAAACTTTGATCAATATAATTTCTTTGTGAGAGTTTTCTCTTTGGTTCTTCTTAGAACTTTTTCAGACTTATCAAGAATATTCTTGTGGCCTCTAAAACCTAGACTTATCACTCACTTTTCCTTCTTGTTCTTAAGTGTGGCGTCATAGAAAACTGGTCGGGGTTTCTTCTTCTTTAAAATCGATCCTTGGGTTCTTGAACCATCATTGTTATTGGGTTTCATCGCAAAGCGACGGTGAGGTTCATATCAATAGAGAAAGAAGGGGAGGAGAGATACACTCCATCACACAGTTAGAGAAATGATCAGGAAACCCCAAGCAGTCAAAGATTCTGCCAATACTCTCCCAATTCAAGCTATCATAAGCTTTTTTGATATCAACCTTGAAAGCACATCTTGGACTATTAGAAGGCCTGTGGTAACCTCTAACCAGCTCATGAGATAAGAGGATGTTGTCAACAATTCTCCTCTCTGGCATAAAAGCAGTCTTGTTGCTACTAATAAGATCAGGGTGCACTCTCTTAAGTCTATCAGCAAGCATTTTAGAAATGCATTTATAAACAACATTACAACAAGAGATAGGCCTAAAGTCACCAACCTTAGAAGGATTGAGTTAGAGTGTTGTGGTCATTTTAAGTGCTTCTGGTGCCAAGTTAAAGAGATCATCAGCAAAGCGCAAGTTAACAATACAAAGCTCCTTACACCTCTAGTGATAGCCAAAGTCGGCTTTATGAGAAGCATGCATGAGAATACCAGATAAAACCTCCATAACCAACACAAATAGATAGCGAGATCAGAAATAATCTCCTTTGCATCTAATAAACCCGAAGCTTCCTTGGACTGAGCTTCTAACTTCCCAGGCTCAACGAAACCATTCTCTGGTCCAAATTTCTTAGTATTAGAACCTTTCTTAAGAGCATTAAAGCCAATAACATGGGCATTAGCTTCCCTAGCTCCCTTAGTAACCATATCATTCAAAACAGCATGGCCATTGAAAGACACTCCAAGCTTAGATTGACCACTAGCTGAATCTTTCTTAACACCACCTGAAACTTGCTTACCAACATCTGCAGCATGCCTAATGTACTCATCATTAACCATTGTTAGAGTTCGTGGCCTCCCCTAAGGGAGGGAGAGGCAAAAAATAAAACCAGAATTCTAGAGAGAGGGGAGAGCTTCTCTCACTAAAAAACCAGTACTACTTGATAAAAAATGGCTACCAACATCGCTGATTCCCCACCCCAATACATGTTTGGTCTAAGAATTTAGACTTTTGTTGTCGTTTTAGGTGCTTATAGTGTAACATGGTGTCAAAAAGATCCAATCGGACGTGTTTAGGCCAATACTAGATGAACTTGGCTGTTTGGGCCTGACATGTACTCGAACTGATTTTTGACACCCAATACACGTTTTGGATAAGAGTTTGGACTGTTGCTGTCATTTTAGGTGCTTCTAGTTTCAAGCAGAGTCAAAAAGACCCAATGGGACCTATTTAGGCCCAAACTAGATGAACTAGGTTAAACTTGGATATTTTTGGTATGACATGTACTTGAACTGACTTTTTACATTCAATACACGTTTGGGGTAAGATTTTGGAGTATTGTGATCATTTTAGGTACTTCAAGTGCAGCACAGAGTCAAAAAACCCAATGGGAGGTGTTAAGGCCCAAACTAGATGAACTTTGTCTAAACTTTGATCATTTTTACATGGCATGTACTCGAATTAACTTTTCATACCCAATACACATTCTGGGTAAGAATTTGGGCTGTTGGGGTCATTGACTTTCACACCCAATACACGTTTGGGATGAGAAATTGAAGTTTTTTGGTCGTTTTCGGAGTTTCTAGTGCCATATGGAGTAAAAAAACCCAATGGGACGTGTTTTGGCTCAAACTAGATGAATTTAGGTGCTTTTAGTACCATACAAAGTCATTAGATCCAATGAGAGGAGCTGAGCTTAGTTTCTAAAATAGTGAATGATGCTTACTTTGAAACCAGACTGAGCAAGGTTCAAAGAATGAGTAAGAAAAGTTCTGGCAATATGAGCTCTAAGTTTCATGAAGTTGTTCTAAAGTTTAATGGTGATGGGAGTTCCATGCTGGAAAACCCAGAAGTCAGAGTTACTTCTAGCTCTTCCTTGGAGGAATCTCCAAGTTTGGACAAGCTTTTAGCCCTGGAAAACAAAGAAGTTGGTGAAAAGATAGTGTGTGTTCGTGCACTAAATGTTGCAGAAGCACTTGATGCTCATATTAATGGAGATGACGAGGAGCATGCTACTTGTTTTGTCATCTTTCGCTACAACCTTAACTCACCAAATAAGGGAGGAAAGGTCCAAATGGCCATTATGGAAATGATGAGGCTGCTTCTAGCTTTAATGAGGAGCGAGTCAAAGGTTTGGATGAGCATTTTTTTTGGGTAAATAAATTGTATAAACCAAAAGATACTTACACATGTACAAGGGGCATACCCCAGGAAATACAAAATTAGAGCCTAATTAGAGGCTTAAGATCTGCACGCAAATTAAACTGGTAATATGTAAAGGACTGAAATTAGATATCAATGCTTCATAAGACAACCAAGGTTTACAAAATGCTTGGGTTAAGACCCCATCTATCCACTAAATGTAGATTAGTATCATTTGTGCCAAATAACTACGAATCCCAAAGCCTTAATCTGACTAATTTTGAAATTGCTTCAGTTAGGATCTTGGAATCTCTGATTTTGCCTTAAAAAATCCTTGCATTTCTTTCTCTCCATATTTAATAGATGAAGGAAGTAAAAGCTAGCTTAACTAGGACTCCTCTGAGTGACTTCCCTTTTGCATTAGCTAGCATCCAATCTACAAACAGATCCCAATCCCTAACCTGGCAGTGTAGATCACATTTGTTCACAATTGTGGCCCATACTCTAGCTGAATAACAACAATTGACAAAAAGATGCTCATGTGTCTCCTGGTAGCCAACACAACACACACAATCAGAACAAAACCCTGGTGTTTGGTCCCATTGTGCAACCCTATCTCTAGTGGAAAATTTGTTTCTCAAAGCCAACCAAGAGATAAAGCTGCACCTTGGGATGTGTTTAGAGAACCAGATCACATTTTCCCACTTAACCGGTTGTCTTGTAGGGGACAGTGCCTTATAGGTTAGACTTAGGGAGAAATCTCCATTCTGACTTGAACTCCATTTCCAAACATCTTGTCGTTGAGCTTGGGGAGGAGGAATTGGAACACTTCTAATCTCAAGAAACTCAAAGGTGTTTGAAGTTGGCCAATGCCATTGATTATCTTGAATGACAACACTCACCATAGAGTCCATAGTCCAAGAAGTTCCTGACAAAAGTCTTTGCCCAAATCTGGCCCAAAGGACACCTAGAGCGAAAGGGCAGAAACTTGCTCCTGAGCTTGAGAAGCTTTCTCCAAACCCAAGATGGGTTAGAAGGAATGGAAACCAAGAAAATTAAACTCTTTCTGATTAGGTATGTTTGACACCAATCTTTCCAAAGTGATCTTTTAGAAGGGAGTAGCAAGAACCATAAGTGTTTGGCTATAGCAACTTCATTAGCTAGAACCAAATCCCTAAGGCTCAACCCACCTTGTACCTTGTCAAAACATAAGTCTGCCCAAGCTACCTTGGCCCCAGAAGCTTTAGTTTCTTGGCAATTCCATAGAAAATTTCTTACCAAGCATTGTACTGTCTTCACCACTTTTTTAGGGAGAATGAAGAGACCACTCCAAAAGTTAACCTTAGCCATAAGGATAGTCTTGATAAGTTGGAATCTTCCTGTATAAGATAAATACTTTGATTCCCAATACCTGATTCTCATAGTGAGTCTGTCAACCAAACCTTGACAATCTGATTTGGTAAGCTTGGTTGTAATGAGTGGGACACCAAAATATCTAACTGGAAGAGACCCTTCTGTAAAATCCAGTTCAGCATGAATGATAGAAGACATCTCTGGGCTCACCCCTAATAAGAACAGTTGACTCTTTGAAATATTTGGTTGAAGCCCTGATAGCTCTTGGAAAATGGCCAAAGCTTCCTTAAGCACATGCACGCTGTTTTTGTTTCCTTTACAGAACAAGAGTAGGTCATCAGCAAAGCACAGATTGACTAAGTTAAGCTCTTTGCACCTCCAATGGAACTGGAACCCTGAGTGTTTGGCTGCAAAGCTTAAGATCCCTGTCAAGACCTCCATGATGATGACAAATGTGTAAGGAGAGATTGTTGGATCCCCTTGTCTAATTCCTTTAGCACCCCTAAACTAACCATGCAACTCACCACTTATATTCACTGAGTATGAGGGAGAAGAAAGGCACTCCATGACCCAAGAAATGAAAACATTTGGGAAGCCAAGGCATTGAAAAGCTTTACCTATTAGTGACCAGTTCACACTATCATAGGCTTTCTTAAGGTCCACCTTGAGAGCACACCTTGGCAAACCAAGTGATCTACGGTAGCTTCTAAGTAATTCTTGGAAGAGAAAAATATTGTCAACCATTCTCTTTCCTGGGATAAAAGCACTTTGGTTCTGACTTACGATGTTGGGTAATACAAGCTTGAGTCTTTCAGCAAGTATTTTTGTGATGCACTTGTAGACTACATTGCAGCAAGAGATAGGTCTAAAGTCCCCAATACTAGTGGGATTAGGGACCTTTGGTATTAAGGTGATTGCAGTTGAGTTAACCTCTTTTAGGAGTTTACCTGTAGTAAAGAACTCCAAAACGGCTTTGGTTACATCCCCACCCACCACATGGTCAATGAGCTTTGCCACTTCCTATACTGAAAATAGCTTGCTTGACCTCATTTTCTTCAATGGGAAGAGCCAAAGGTACAGCGTGATCAGGTCCAAGCTTTCTTGGTAAAGCACAATCAAGTATACTCCGGTTGACTCCCATTTCTTCATTTGGTGTACCCAAGAGATTTTTGTAGTAATCTAATATATGATCCTAGATCTCCTCATGGGAAGTAAGTAGAGAGCCTTGGTTGTCCAGGTTTGTAATCGTGGTTTGTAATCGTGGTTTTGAATCTATTCCTTTTCATACTTTAAAAAAGAAAGAGGTCACCCAACTGAAGCCACTGTACTCTTAAATTTTGCCTGTAGAAGCTCTCTTCAGTATGTCTAAGCTCAAAGAATTTGGAGCATGCATCTCTCTCCTGAGCCTGTAACAATGCATTTAAAGGGTCATATCCCAACAAGTTTTAAATTGACTCCATGTGTGTTTCAGCCAATTTAACTCTAGAAGGAAGATCACTGCAAAATCTTTGGTTGAAACTCCTCAGTTCACCTTTGAGTGCCTTAAGCTCCTTACAGAGCCTAAACATTACTGTCCCTGAAATCTCAGCCCCCAAACTCTGTCCAAAAGCTGCGTAAACCCTTCTCTTTCAAACCAAAACTCAAAAAACTTGAAGCTTACTCTTGGTTTATAGGAGTCCTTCTCCATATGTAAGAGAATTGGACTGTGATCAGAGATGCCAGGAGGAACAAAGAGACACTTTGTGTCGGGGAACGAGTCCCTCCAGTGAATATTTGCCATGGCTCTATCCAACTTACACATAATAAAGGTTCCATCATTATGCTAGTTTGACCATGTGAATTGACAACCTGAGTATGCAAGGTCGTCAACCTCAATAGCGAAAGTGCATTTGTTGAAGTCAAAGATGCCTTCATCCCATCCCTTAGCTCCTCCTGATTTTTCACTAGGGGAGGCAATAACATTGAAATCTCCGGTGATAAGCCAAGGGGCAAGAGAAGTGAGTGAGTGGTGGGAGCACAAGGATTCCCAAAGCTTCTTCCTGATCACTTTAGAATTTGAAGCAGATACGAATGTGATAACATACAACATTAGAATGCTTAATAGAAAGCTTACAAAATAAAACTTGGTCAATAGTATCCAAAACTATTATATCAAGTACTTTTGGGTCCCAAGCAACCCAAATTCTACCCCCTACAGCAAAATTTTAGTTTGCTACCACCTCCCAACTAGGAAAAATGGCCTTAGCAAGATTAATGAATTTAAAGTTTTTCACTTTAGTTTCAAGTAAAGAACAAAGAGAAAGATTGGAATTCTTACAAAGCTTCCTCACAGCAGCTTGTTTTAACGAGTCATTGAGCCCCCTAATGTTCCAAGTAGCAAGATTAAACATGAATGAGTGGGTTGTGGGTTTCCCCACTAGTTGCAACTCCTTTAACTTTACACTTTGCGGGGTGTGGTGTGCCATTGACCTTCTTCTTCTTCTTCTTCTTTCTCCTTTTGCTTGAGCTGGAAGTGTTTAGAGAAGGAGAAGGGGTGGAAAGCTCTTGGTTCTTGCTCACGACAGCAAGATTATCCTCTTCTTCCTCAGTTGAGTGCTTAATAGCTTCCACCCTTAGTGGGGAAGCTTCAACTATGTCTTGGTCTAGCACTAAGGCCAATTCAAGTCCCACTTCTGAGTTGATTTTCTTCCTTGATCTCTTGGACTGAATCTCAATCCAGCCACTGTCATCATCCAAATGGGTTGAGGGAGTGGTGTTTGGGGGAAGTGAGGGAGAAATGGGGGATTGTTTTGGGGTGGAATGTGCGGGGGATGAGGAAGATGAGTGATTTGGGGAGTTTGAGGTGGAGCTAGGGTTGGATTGTGGTAGAGATAGGGCTGTAGCTTAGGGATTAGGAGAAAGTGTTTTAGCTTGCCGGATGAAATCACAATCATGACCAAAGATATCCCACTTGTCACACCTCTTTGGTAGGCCCTCATACTTTACAAAAACATCAATTGGATCCCATCCTTCAATACCAAGATCAATATCAAGATGTTTAAGGATTCTTGACTAGGTTGAAATCTCAACACAGATTTAGCGAAGTGTCTTTTCACTCCTTTTGCAGACAAGTGATCCGAGTATAGGGGTTTACCCACTGCACTAGCGATGAAGCTTAGAGCTTGAGAGGTTCTCAACTCAAGGGGAACATTCCAAAGTTTCACCCAAATGGGGATCTTAGCTAACTTTTCCTTTGTGAATTTGACATTAGGCTCCCATGGTTGAAGAATAAGAGGTTTCCCTAACAAATGCCAAGGTCCATCTTTAAAGAAATAATCTCGGTGTTCTAAGTTATCAAATTTGAAATAGAAGAGTCCTTTGGAAGCATGAACATCAAGGAGACCTCTCCCTTTCCAAAGCTGCAACGCAATCCTCTTAACCAAGTGTAAAGGAGCTGTTTTACCCAAAAAATAGCCAACCAAACAAGTCTCCCATTTGGCAAAGCTGTCTTTGGTAACAAAGTCAGGGAGCTTTACAATGACCCTATGTTCTTCATAAATTGTAAACTCCTGAAACTCAAGCTCAAACCTACTAGGTTGGTTTCTCTTAAATTTATCATCCCAAGATCCATCCTTTTGTTGAGCTTTGGTGAAGCTTCACAAAGTCTATGGTAGATAGTGTTGCCCTTAAGGGTTTCAGAATTACCCTTAGCAGCCTCGTCCTTATTCTTTAAAGGTTCCAAAGGTTTGGGGGAAGGATAATACTCACAATTTCATCTACACCCCTGAGTAAAAGCATATAACTCGAAGATCATCAACTACTTGATTGTATTCTGGTAAAATGGATGAATGAGGTTTTTGAGCTGTTCGAGAAGATGAAGCTAACGTGGAGGTGTTCTTTCCATGCTTAGGTGGTAGTACAAAGGTAGCTGAAACATGCTCCAAGGATTTCTTTAGCAAAGGCAAGGTCAAATCCCCTTTATGTTCAGGTACAACTGTAATTAAGAGAGGACACCTCCACGTCAGCTTTCAATGTCTTGTTTGGATGAGCTTTCAATGTCTTGTGGGAACATTTCTTTGGTCCCTTCTTCTCAGGTACAAAATGACTTTCTATTGCTGGATTCTAGATCTTTACGGGTCCCTTCATCCTTTGGTCGAGCCCCATGTTTTGTAAATGAACCTTTTACAGGTGCTTCTAAGGACAAAGAACATGTTCAGAAGCAAACAATCTTTCCCTTGTCTGAAACACTCAGGCAAATCACCAAGGGTTCTCTGGCCAAAGGAGGAGCACGAAGGAGAGAGATGAACAAGGGTGAAATCTTTTGTCCATTGATCAATGAGGCTGTACTTGGGAGCCAATCAACTCCTACCACCTCACTGATTCTAGCTAGCCCTAGCCGTGCATGGAGAGACAATGACATGCATTCTGATCAACAAATGAAAGGACAAAAGAAAAAGAAGAAAGGTCACCTACTCTTGCATACACTGGGCAACAACACGCTAAAAATTTGCTTGCAAAGACAGACAACCTGCCCCAAAACCCAGAGCAAGGACAATCACTCTTAATTGCGGTTGTACCTAAAGATAAGGGGATTTGACCTTGCCTTTGCCCAAGACATCCTTGGAGCACTTTTTAGGTACCCTTATACTACCACCTAAACATGGATATGAATCCTCCACATCAGCTTCATCAAGGACAGACAACCTGCCCCAAAACCCGGAGCAAGAACAGTCTCTCTTAATTACAGTTGTACCCGAAAAAAAGGGGATTTGACCTTGTCTTTGCTCAAGAAATCCTTGGAGCATGTTTCAGCTACCTTTGTACTACCACCTAAGCATGGAAATGACACCTCCACGTCAGCTTCATCTTCTCCAACAGCTCGAAAACTTCTTTCTTCCATTTTTCCAAAATACAATCCAGTAGTTGAAAATCTTGAGTTATATGCTTTTACTCAGGGGTTTAGACGAAATTGTGAGTATTATCCTTCCCCCAAACCTTTGAAACCTTTAAAGAAAAATAAGGAGGCTGCTAAGGGTGTTTCTGAAACCCTTAAGGGCAACACTATCTACCACAAACTTTGTGAAGCTTCACCTAAAGCTAAACCAAAGAATGGATCTTGGGCTGATAAAGTTAAGAGAAACCAACCTAGTAGGTTTGAGCTTGAGTTTCAGGAGTCTACAATTTATGAAGAACATAGGGTCAATGTTAAGCTCCCTGACTTTGTTACCAAAGAAAGCTTTTCCAAATGGGAGACTTTGTTAGGTTGGCTATTTTGGTTGGATAAAAGCTTTGCCAAATGGATCTTGGGCTGATAAAGAGGTCAACTCTACTGCAATCACCTTAATACCAAAGTTTCCTAACCCCACTAGTAATGGGGACTTTGGATCTATCTATTGCTGCAATGTAGTCTACAAGTGCATCACAAAAATACTTGCTGAAAGACTCAAGCCTGTATTACCCAACATCGTAAGTCAGAACCAAAGTGCTTTTATCCCAAGAAGGAGAATGACTGACAATATTTTTCACTCCCAAGAATTGCTTAAAAGCTACCATAGATCACTTGGTTTGCCAATGTGTGCTGTCAAGGTGGAACTTAAGAAAGCCTATGATAGTGTGAACTGGTCACTAATAGGTAAAGCTTTTCAATGCCTTGGCTTCTCAAGTGCTTTCATTTCTTGGGTCATGGAGTGCTTTTCTTCTCCCTCATACTCAATAAATATCAATGAGGAGCTGCATGGTTACTTTAGGGGTGCTAAAGGGATCAGAAAAATATTGTCAGCCATTCTCCTTCTTGGGATAAAAGCACTTTGGTTCTGACTTACGATGTTGGGTAATACAGGCTTGAGTCTTTCAGCAAGTATTTTTGTGATGCACTTGTAGACTACACTGCAGCAAGAGATAGGTCTAAAGTCCTCAATACTAGTGGGATTAGGGACCTTTGGTATTAACGTGATTGCAGTAGAGTTAACCTCTTTTAGGAGGTTACCTGTAGTAAAGAACTCCAAAACAGCTTTGGTTACATCCCCACCCACCACATGCCATGCTTTCTTAAAGAACCCAGCTGAAAACCAACTGGTCCAGGAGCTTTGCACTTCCCATACTGAAAAAAGCTTGCTTGACCTCATTTTCTTCAATGGGAAGAGCCAAAGGTACAGCCTGATCAGGTCCAAGCTTTCTTGTCTGAGCACAATCAATTATACTCCAATTGACTCCCATTTCTTTATTTGGTGTACCTAAGAGGTTTTTGTAGTAATCCAAGATATGATCCTAGATCTCCTCATGGGAAGTAAGTAGAGAGCCTTGGTTGTCTAGGGGTGTAATCGTGGTTTTGAATCTATTCTTTTTCATGCTTCTGAAAAAAGAAAGAAGTGGTCTGGTACCCAATTGAAGTCACTGTACTCTTGACGTCTGCCTATAGAAGCTCTCTTCAGCATGTCGAAGCTCAACGCTCAAAGAATTTGGAGCATGCATCTCTCTCCTAAGCCTGTAACAATACATTTAAAGGGTCATTTCCCAACAAGTTTTGAATTGACTCCATGTGTGCTTCAGCCGATATAGCTCTAGAAGGGAGATCACTACAAAATCTTTGGTTGAACATCCTCAGTTCACCTTTGAGCTCCTTAAGCTTCTTACAAAGTCTAAACATTATTCTCCCTGATATCTCAGCCCCTCAGACTATGTCCAGAAGCTGCCAAAACCCTTCTCTTTCAAACCAAAACTCAATAAACATGAAACTTACTCTTGGTTTATGGGGTCCTTCTCTATTTGTAAGACAATTAGACTATGGTCAGAGATGCCAGGAGGAGCAAAGAGACGCTTTGTGTCTGGGAACGAGTCAATCCAGTGAATATTGCAGGGTTCTATCCATCTTACATATAATAAAGGTTCCATTATGATGCTTGTTTCACCACGTGAATTGACAACCTGAGTATGCAAGGTCCTCAACATTAATAGTGAAAGTGCATTTGTTGAAGTCAAAGATTCCTTCATCCCATCTCTTAGCTCCTCCTGATTTCTCACTAGGGGAGGCAATAACATTGAAATCTCCGGATATAAGCCATGGGGCATGTGAAGTGAGTGAGTGGTCAGAGCACAAGGATTCCCAAAACTTCTTCCTGATCACTTTAAAATTTGAAGCATATATGAACGTGATATAACCTACAACTTTAAAATGCTTAATAGTAAGTTTACAAAATATAACTTGATCTGTAGTATCTAAAACTATTACATCAAGTACTGTTGGGTGCCAAGCAACCCAAATTGTACCCCTTGCAGAAAAATTGAAGTTTTCTACCACCTCCCAATTAGGAAAAATGGTTTAGCAAGATTAGTGAATTTAAAAATTTTCACTTTAGTTTCAAGTAAAGAACAAAGAGAAAGACTAAAATTCTCACAAAGCTTCTTCACAGCAGCTTCTTTTACGGAGTCATTCAAACCCTTAATGTTCCAAGTAGCAAGATTAAACAAGAATGTGTGAGTTGTGGGTTTCCCCTCTAGCTGAAACTCATTTATCTGTACCCTTTGCAGGGTATGGTGTGCCATTGACCTTCTTCTTCTTCTTCTATGTCATTTTGCTTGGACTGAGAGTGTTCAGAGAAGGAGAAGGGGTGGAAAGCTCTGGTTCTTTCTCAAGTCAGCAAGATTGTCATCTTCTTTCTCAGTTGGGTGCTTAATTGGTTCCATCGTTAGTGGGGAAGCTTCAACTATGTCTTGGTCTAGCACTAAGGCCAATTCAAGTCCCACTTCTTAGTTGACTTTCTTCCTTGTTCTCTTGGATTTAATCTCAATCCAGCCATTGTCATCATCCAAAGGGGTTGAGGGAGGTGTGTTTAGGAGAAGTGAGGGAGAAATGGGAGATTGTTTAGGGGTGGAATGTGTGAGGGATGAGGGGATGAGTGATTTGGGGAGTTTGAGGTGGAGCTAGGGTTGGATTGAGGGAGAAATGGGGCTATAGCTTGGTGGATGAAGTCACAATCATGACCAAAGATATCACACTTGTCACACTTCTTTGGTAGGCCCTCATACTCTACAAAAAACATCAATTGGATCTCATCCTTCAATACAAGATCAATATCAAGATGCTTAAGGATTCTTGACTTGGTTGAAATCTCAACACAGATTCTAGCAAAGTCTCTTTTCACTCCTTTTGCAGTCAAGTGATCCGAGTATAGGGGTTTACTGACTGCACTAGCAATGTAACTTAGAGCTTCAGTAGCTCTCAACTCAAGGGGAACATTCCAAAGTTTCACCCAAATAGGGATCTTAGCTAACTTTTCCTTTGTGAATTTGACATTAGGCTCCCATGGTTGAAGAATAAGAGGTTTCCCGAAAAAATGCCAAGATCCATCTTTTTTTTTGGTAAACAAATTGTATAAACCAAAAGATACTTACACATGTACAAGGGGCATACCCCAGGAAATACAAAATTAGAGCCTAATTAGAGGCTTAAGATCTGCACGCAAATTAAACTGGTAATATGTAAAGTACTGAAATTAGATATCAATGCTTCATAAGACAACAAAGGTTTACAAAATGCTTGGGTTAAGACCCCATCTATCCACTAAACGTGCATTAGTATCATTAGTGCCAAAACACTACGAATCCCAAAGCCTTAATCTGACTAATTGTGAAATTGCTTCAGTTAGGATCTTGGAATCTCTGATTTTGCCTTCAAAAATCCTTGCATTTCTTTCTCTCCTTATATAATAGATGAAGGAAGTAAAAGCTAGCTTAACTAGGAATCCTCTGAGTGACATCCCTTTTGCATTAGCTTGCATCCAATCTACAAACTGATCTCAATCCCTAACCAGGCAGTGTAGATCAGATTTGTTCACAAGTGTGGCCCATACTCTAGCTGAATAACAACAATTGACAAAAAGATGCTCATGTGTCTCCTGGTAGCCAACACAACACACACAATCAGAACAAAACCCTGGTGTTTGGTCCCATTGTGCATCCCTATCTCTAGTGGAAAGTTTGTTTCTCAAAACCAACCAAGAGATAAAGCTGCACCTTGGGATGTGTTTAGAGAACCATATCACCTTTGCCCACTTAATCGGTTGTCTTGTAGGGGACAGTGCCTTATAGGTTAGACTTAGGGAGAAATCTCTATTCTCACTTGAACTCCATTTCCAAACATCTTGTCGTTGAGCTTGGGGAGGAGGAATTGGAACACTTCTAATCTCAAGAAACTCCAAGGTGTTTGAAGTTGGCCAATGCCATTGATTGTCTTGAATGACAACACTCACCATAGAGTCCATAGTCCAAGAAGTTCCTGACAAAAGTCTTTGCCCAAATCTGGCCCAAAGGAAACCTAGACGATGCCAATTATCTGTAAGAAGCTTCACAGTAGTACCATCTCCAATAGTTATAGAGAAAAAGTGCAGAAACTTGCTCCTGAGCTTGAGAAGCTTTCTCCAAACTCAAGATGGGTTAGAAGGAATGGAAACCAAGAAAATTGAACTTTTCTGATTAGGTATGTTTGACACCAATCTTTCCAAAGTGATCTTTTAGAAGGGAGTAGCAAGAACCATAAGTGTTTGGCTATAGCAACTTCATTAGATAGAACCAAATCCCTAAGGCCCAACCCACCTTGTACCTTGTCAAAACATTGGTCTGCCCAAGCTACCTTGGCCCTAGAAGCTTTAGTATCTTGGCCATTCCATAGAAAATTTCTTACCAAGCATTGTACTGTCTTCACCACTTTTTTATGGAGAATAAAGAGACCACTCCAAAAGTTGACCATAGCCATAAGGACAGTCTTGATAAGTTGGAGTCTACCTGCATAAGACAAATACTTTGATTCCCAAGACCTGATTCTCATAGTGAGTCTGTCAACTAAACCTTTACAATCTGATTTGGTAAACTTGGTTGTAATGAGTAGGACAACAAGATATCTAACTGGAAGAGACCCTTCTGTAAAACCCAGTTCAGCAAGAATGATAGAAGACATCTCTGGGCTCACCCTTGATAAGAACAGTTGACTCTTTGAAATATTTGGTTGAAGCCCTGATAGCTCTTGGAAAATGGCCAAAGCTTCCTTAAGCACATGCACGCTGTTTTTGTCTCCTTTACAGAACAAGAGTAGGTCATCAGCAAAGCACAGATTGACTAAGTTAAGCTCTTTGCACCTCCAATGGAACTGGAACCCTGAGTGTTTGGCTGCAAAGCTCAAGATCCCTGTCAAGACCTCCATGATGATGACAAAAATGTAATGAGAGATTGGATCCCCTTGTCTAATTCCTTTAGCACCCCTAAAGTAACCATGCAGCTCACCATTTATATTCACTGAGTATGAGGGAGAAGAAAGGCACTCCATGACCCAAGAAATGAAAACATTTGGAAAGCCAAGGCATTGAAAAGCTTTACCTATTACTGACCAGTTCACACTGTCATAGGCTTTCTGAAGGTCCACCTTGAGAGCACACCATGGCAAACCAAGTGATCTATGGAGCTTCTAAGCAATTCTTGAGAGAGAAAAATAATGTCAGTCATTCTCCTTCCTGGGATAAAAGCACTTTGGTTCTGACTTACGATGTTGGGTAATACAAGCTTGAGTCTTTCAGCAAGTATTTTTGTGATGCACTTGTAGACTACATTGCAGCAAGAGACAGGTCTAAAGTCCTCAATACTAGTGGGATTAGGGACCCTTGGTATTAAGGTGATTGTAGTTGAGTTAACCTCTTTTAGGAGGTTACCTGTAGTAAAAAACTCCAAAACGGCTTTGGTTCCATCCCCACCCTCCACATGCCATGCTTTCTTAAAGAAACCAGCTGAAAAACTATCTGGTCCAGGAGCTTTGCCACTTCCCATACTGAAAATAGCTTTCTTGACCTCATTTTCTTCAATGGGAAGAGCCAAAGGTACAGCCTGATCAGGTCCAAGCTTTCTTGGCAAAGCACAATTAAGTATACTTCAATTGACTCACATTTCTTCATTTGGTGTACACAAGAGATTTTTGTAGAAATCTAATATATGATCCTGGATCTCCTCATGGGAAGTAAGTAGAGAGCCTTGGTTGTCCTGGTGTGTAAACCTGGTTTTGAATCTATTCTTTTTCATTCTTTGAAAAAAGAAAGAAGTGTTTTCATCACCTAACTAAAGCCACTGTACTCTTGACTTCTGCCTGTAGAAGCTCTCTTCAGCATGTCTAAGCTCAAAGAAATTGGAGCATGCATCTCTCTCATGAGCCTGTA
Source organism: Datisca glomerata (assembly GCA_003255025.1). Taxonomy (NCBI): domain Eukaryota; kingdom Viridiplantae; phylum Streptophyta; class Magnoliopsida; order Cucurbitales; family Datiscaceae; genus Datisca; species Datisca glomerata. Next base: position 112,564 of record QANY01009878.1, read on the forward strand.
ACAATGCATTTAAAAGGGTCATTTCCCAACAAGTTTTGAATTGACTCCATGTGTGCTTCGACCAATTTAAACCTCCTCAATTCACCTTTGAGTGCCTTAAGCTTCTTACAGAGCCTAAACATTGTTGTCCCTGAAATATCAGCCCCCTAAACTCTGTCCAAAAGCTGCCAAAACCATTCTCTTCCAAACCAAAACTCAAAAAACTTGAAACTTACTCTTGGTTTATAGGAGTCCTTCTCCATTTGTAAGACAATTGGACTGTGATTAGAGATGCCAGGTGGAGCAAAGAGACACTTTGCGTCGGGGAACGAGTTCATCCAGTGAATATTTTCCATGGCTCTTTCCAACTTTATTACATCAAGAACTTTTGGGTTCCAAGAAACCCAAATTCTAACCCCTGCAGCAAAATTGTAGTTTGCTACCACCTCCCAATTAGGAAAAATGGCCATAGCAAGATTATTGAATTTAAAGTTTTTCACTTTAGTTTCAAGTAAAGAATAAAGAGAAAGATTAGAATTCTTACAAAGCTTCCTCACAACAGCTTGTTTTCAGGAGTCATTGAGCCCCCTAATGTTCCAAGTAGCAAGATTAAACATGAATGGGTGGGTTGTGGGTTTCCCCACTAGCTGCAACTCCTTTATCTCTACCCTTTGCAGGGTGTGGTGTGCCATTGACCTTCTTCTTCTTCTTTTTTCTCCTTTTGCTTGAGCTGGGAGTGTTTAGAGAAGGAGAAGGGGTGGAAAGCTCTTGGTTCTTGCTCACGACAGAAAGATTATCCTCTTCTTCCTCAGTTGAGTGCTCAATAGGTTCCACCCTTAGTGGGGAAGCTTCAACTATGTCTTGGTCTAGCACTAAGGCCAATTCAAGTCCCACTTCTGAGTTGATTTTCTTCCTTGATCTCTTGGATGGAATCTCAATCCAGCCACTGTCATCATCCAAATGGGTTGAGGGAGTGGTGTTTGGGAGAAGTGAGGGAGAAATGGGGGATTGTTTTGGGGTGGAATGTGTGGGGGATGAGGGAGAGGAGTGATTTGGGGAGTTTGAGGTGGAGCTAGGGTTGGATTGTGGTAGAGATGGGGCTGTAGCTTGGGGATTAGGAGAAAGTGTTTTAGCTTGCTGGATGAAATCACAATCATGACCAAAGATATCACACTTGTCACACCTCTTTGGTAGGCCCTCATACTCTACAAAAACATCAATTGGATCCCATCCTTCAATACCAAGATCAATATCAAGATGCTTAAGGATTCTTGACTTGGTTGAAATCTCAACACAGATTCTAGCGAAGTCTCTTTTCACTCCTTTTGCAGTCAAGTGATCCGAGTATAGGGGTTTACCCACTGCACTAGCAATGTAGCTTAGAGCTTCAGAGGTTCTCAACTCAAGGGGAACATTCCAAAGTTTCACCCAAATGGGGATCTTAGCTAACTTTTCCTTTGTGAATTTGACATTAGGCTCCCATGGTTGCAGAATAAGAGGTTTCCCTAACAAATGCCAAGGTCCATCTTTAAAGAAATAATTTCGGTGTTCTAAGTTATCAAATTTGAAATAGAAGAGTCCTTTGGAAGCTTGAACATCAAGGAGACCTCTCCCTTTCCAAAGCTGCAACGCAATCCTCTTAACCAAGTGTAATGGAGCTGTTTTACCCACAAAATAGCCAACCAAACAAGTCTCCCATTTGGCAAAGCTGTCTTTGGTAACAAAGTCAGGGAGCTTTACAATGACCCTATGTTCTTCATAAATTGTAGACTCCTGAAACTCAAGCTCAAACCTACTAGGTTGGTTTCTCTTAACTTTATCAGCCCAAGATCCATCCTTTTGTTGAGCTTTAGGTGAAGCTTCACAAAGTTTATGGTAGATAGTGTTGCCCTTAAGGGTTCAGAAATACCCTTAGCAGCCTCCTCCTTATTCTTTAAAGGTTTCAAAGGTTTGGGGGAAGGGTAATACTCACAATTTCGTCTAAACCCCTGAGTAAAAGCATATAACTCAAGATCATCAACTACTTGATTGTATTCTGGAAAAATGGATGAATGAGGTTTTCGAGCTGTTGGAGAAGATTGAAGCTGTCATGGAGGTGTCCTTTCCATGATTAGGTGGTAGTACAAAGGTACCTGAAACATGCTCCAAGGATGTCTTGAGCAATGGTAAGGTCAAATCCCCTTTATGTTCAGGTACAACTGTAATAAAGAGAGGCTGTCCTTGTTCCGGGTTTTGGGGCAGGTTGTCTGTCCTTGATGAAGCTGATGTGGAGGATTGATATCCATGCTAAGGTGGTAGTACAAGGGCACCTAAAACGTGTTCCAAGGATGTCTTGGGCAAAGGCAATGTCAAATCACCTTTATCTTCGGGTACAGACACAATTAAGACTGATTGTCCTTGCTCCGGGTTTTGGGTCCTGTCTGTCCTTGCAAGTAAAGTTTTAGCTTTGTTTTTGCCCAAGGTATGCAAGAGTAGGTGTCCTTTCTCCTTTTGCTTTTGTCCTTTCACTTTTTGATCAGAATGCATGTCATTGTTTGTACTCCATGCACAAGTCATTTACAAAACATGGGGCTCCACCAAATAATGAAGGAACCCTTAAAGCACTAGAAGCAGGTACCAGTAATAACAAGTCATTGTGTACCTGAGAAGAAGGTACCAAAGAAATGTGCCCACAATACATTGAGAGCTTATCCAAACCTTTGATTTGCTCCTCGTTAGAGCTAGAAGCAGCCTCATCATTGCCATTAATGGCCATTTGGACCTTTCCTCCCTTATTTGGTGAGTTAAGGTTGTAGCTAAAGATGACAAAACAAGTAGCATGCTCCTCGCCATCTCCATTATTACGAGCATCAAGTGCTTCTGCCACATTTAGTGCACGAACACACACCTTCTTCTCACCAACTTCTTTGTTCTCCATAGCTAAAATCTTGTCCAAACTTGGAGATTCCTCCAAGGAAGAGCTAGAAGTAACTCTGACTTCTGGGTTTTCCAGCATCGAACTCCCATCTCCTTTAAAATTTAGAACATCTTCATGAGACTGAAAGCTCATATTTCCCGAAGTTTTCTTACTGATCTTTGAACCTTGCTGAGTCTTGGTTTCAAAATAAGAATCATTCACGATTTTAGAAACTAAGCTCAGCTCCTCCCAGAGGAGGAACAACAGAAAAACCTCACTTGGTTTCTAGAGAGAAGGGAGAGCTTCTCTTCTAAAATGTCCGCATTTTTGTTGTAATCATTTTAGGTGCTTCTAGTTCCATTTAGAGTAAAATAGGCCTAATATGATGTGTTTAAGACCAAACTAGATGAACTTGGCAAAACTTAGATCCCAAGGTCCATCTTTAAAGAAATAATTTGTCTTCTAAGTTATCAAATTTGAAATAGAAGAGTCCTTTGGAAGCTTGAACATCAAAGAGACCTCTCCCTTTCCAAAGCTGCAACGCAATCCTCTTAACCCAATGTAATGGAGCTGTTTTACCCACAAAATAGCCAACCAAACAAGTCTCTCATTTGGCAAAGCTTTCTTTGGTAACAAAGTCAGGGAGCTCAACAATGACCCTATGTTCTTCATAAATTGTAGACTCCTCAAACTCAAGCTCAAACCTACTAGGTTGGTTTCTCTTAACTTTATCAGCCGAAGATCCATCATTTGGTTGAGCTTTATGTGAAGCTTCATAAAGTTTTGGGTAGATCGTGTTACCCTTAAGGGTTTCAGAAATACCCTTGGCAGCCTCTTCCTCATTCTTTAAAGGTTTCAAAGTTTTGGGGATGGAGCAAAGCCGACTAGGGAAGCTCAACGCCGACTGAATCCTCCTATGATGGAGGTTGTAAAGAAAGGGATCTTGAAGTTGTTAGATGTTGGTGTGATAATTACGAGCATCAGACAGAAAATGGGTGAGCCCAGTCCAAGTAGTTCCAACAAGATATGGTATCACTGTGGTTAAGAATGAAGAGAATGAGCTAGTACCAACCTGTGTCAAAACCGGGTGGCGAGTTTGCATTGACTATCGAAAACTTAACTCTACTTTTTTTTTCGGTAAAATAAAAAATTGTATAAACCGAAGAAGAAACAAACAAATATACAAGGGGCATACCCCAGGAAAAAAGACACAAATAAAAAGGAACCAGCCAACACACAAGCTGGAGGCACCCAAACACTAGCAGAAGATTACAAGAGATAACATCCTAAAGGAATAGAAGAACCAAGATTAATTGTCAAAAATAGAGGCATTCAATCCCCAGGCAAGCTGAATGGTTTTGTTATCTTCAGTCTCAGAGAACCCTTTAAGACTCAAAAATCTACCTTTAATGACATTTCTAATGCAAGCCAAGACCACTTTCTTGTCCCTCATTTTGCCTTCAAAAACTCGATTATTTCTCTCTCTCCAGATATGATAGACAAACGAGCTGAACATAAGCTTCAACATAAGGCTCAAGAAATAACCTTTCCTAGCTTTTACAAGGAGCCAGGAGATAAGTTGATTCCAGTTCCTAGGAGAAGACACCAACCCACACAAACCAACCAAATTCTGCCAAATAAAGCTAGAATAAGGGCAAGAAGCAAACAGGTGTTCAGAAGATTCTGAAGGATGCAAGCAAAGAACACAGCTACTAACATTGGAAAACCCAGGAGAGGAGGTCCAAACAGCCAATCTATCCGCAGTTGCAAGCCTATTAAGAACAGCAAGCCAAGTAATAAAGCTATATCTGGGAATATGCTTCTTAAACCAAATAAGAGGAGCCCATCTCACTTTTTCACTTGCTGGAGCCAGTTTCCTATAAGTGTGCCCCACAGAGAAAAGACCAGAGGGAGAAAGAGTCCAAATCCAAGAGTCCAAAGAGGACTCTTTAGGAGGGGGAAGATGGATCTCTCTAATAGTGATAAGCTCATGGGAGCTAGAAATAGGCCAGTTCCAAGCTGCATTCTGGATCACTGAGCTGACCTTGGTAGTCCAATCCCAACCTGTACCAAAATAAATCCTAGGACCAAACCTTTGAGAAAGAGCCCCCAAAGGGTGCCAAGGGTCCAATAGAAGAGAGATCTGCTCCCCATTTCCCACAAGAGCTTTGCAATACCCAGCAAACTTGTCTCTGATTTTCAGAATAAAAAAAAAACTTAACTCTACTACTTGCAAAGATAAGTTTCTTTTACCTTTCATTGATCAAATGTTTGAAAGATTGGCTGGTCATACTCATTATTGTTTTCTTGATAGCTATTCAGGTTACAATCAGATCGTAATTGCACCGGAGGATCAAGAGAATACAACATCCACATGCCCCTTTGGAATGTTTGCCTATCGACGCATGTCATTCGGACTTTGCAATGCTCCTGGTAGTTTTCAATGATGTATGATGAGCATATATTCAGATTATGTTGAAATCATCATAGAAGTTTTTATGGATGATTTTAGCGTTTATGGTGATTCTTTTGACAAATGCTCAGAAAATCTCACTCTTGTTCTGAAACGCTGCATCGAAACTAATCTTGTGCTTTAATGGGAAAAATGTCATTTCATGGTAGAACAGGGTATAGTTTTTTGGCCATATCATATCTTATAAGGGGATAGAAGTAGATAAATCTAAAATAGATCTTGTACGTTCATTATCACCTCCCACTAGTGTGAGGGAGGTTCGTTTTTTTCTTGGACATGCAGGTTTCTATCGATGATTCATCAAGGATTTTTCACAGATTGCAATGCCCTTGTGTAGATTGTTACAAAAGGAAGTGATGTTTAACTTCAATGAAGAGTGCAAGGAGGCATTCGAAAAGCTTAAAGAACTTTTGACCACATCTCCCATTATTCAACCTCCTAATTGGAATCTCCCATTTGAGTTAATGTGTAATGCAAGTGACTATGCCCTGGGGGCTGTTTTAAGGCACCGAGTTGGCAAGCTTTCTCATGTTATCTATTATGGATCAAGAACCTTGAATGATGCACAACTTAACTACTCCACAACAGAGAAAGAGCTATTGGTGGTTATTTTTGCTTTAGATAAGTTCCGTTATTATTTAATTGGTTCCAAAGTAATTGTATTTTCTGATCATGCAGCTCTTAGGTGCTTGCTCACTAAGAAGGATGCTAAACCGAGACTTATAAGGTGGATACTTCTCTTGCAAGAACTTGATTTGGACATCAAGGATAAGAAGGAAATTGATAACGTAGTTGCTGATCATCTTAGTCGCGTCATTCATAATGAGGAAGTTATTATTTTGCGTGAAAATTTTCCTGATGAGCAACTATTCTCTTTGGAATTTTTGACCCCTTGGTATGCTGACATTATGAACTACTTGGTCACCAAGAAGATGCTCGATGACTTGACTCCTGCTCAAAAGGATAAACTAAAGAAGACAGCAAAGCAATATGTGTGGGATTATCCATATTTGTGGAAGCATTGTACTGATCAAATGATAAGAAGTTGTATATCTAATTCTGAATTCTCATCTATATTAACTTTCTGTCATTCTTATGCATGTGGTGGGCTTTGGAGCAAAAAGGACTGCTCTGAAGGTACTTGAGTGTGGATTTTATTGGCCTACATTTTTCAAGGACGCTTACAATTTTTGTAAGTTGTGTTATCGTTGTCAAAGAATAGGTAACCTAGGTGCACCAAATCAAATGCCACAAACAGCTATACTCATTATTGAAATCTTTGATGTTTGGGGCATTGATTTCATGGGACATTTTCCTTCTTCATATGATAATCTTTACATACTTCTTGCTGTTGATTATGTGTCAAAATGGGTGGAAGCAAAAGCCGCTCATACTAAGGATTCTAAAGTGGTTGTAGATTTTGTGAAGACTAACATTTTTGCATGGTTTAGAACACCAAGAGCCATATTCAGCGATGGAGGTAACCATTTTTGCAATCGTTCATTCAAAGCTTTGCTAAGGAAATATAGTATTACACATAAGGTCTCCACACCATACCACCCACAAACTAGTGGACAACTGGAAGTATCAAACCGAGAGGTCAAGTCCATTTTAGAGAAAATGGTGAATCCCCCAATAGGAAAGATTGGAGCTTGCGCCTTGATGATGCACTTTGGGCATATAGAACAGCATTCAAAACACCAATTGGGATGTCACCCTTTCACCTTGTGTATGGTAAGCCATGTCGCCTTCCGGTTGAATTGAAGCACAAAGCATTTTGGGCGGTGAAGCAATGTAACATGAAAATGGAAGCTGCAGGTGAACAAAGGAAGCTCCAACTAAATGAGCTTGACGAAATCAGAAACGACGCTTATCAGAAGGCACGAATCTACAAGGAGAAAACTAAGGCTTTTCATGACAAAATGATTTTAAGAAAGAGTTTTGTTATTGGACAAAAAATTCTTCTATTTCATTCACGCCTTAATTTATTTCCTGGTAAGTTACTTTCTCGATGGGTTGATCCTTTTATTGTTACTATTATTTTTCCTCATGGTGCAGTGGAAATTAGGAGCTTGAAGACGAATAAGGTGTTCAAAGTGAATGGACATCGACTCAAGCCTTACTATCAGTCCTTCGTAACGCAAGATGTGGAGAATATACCTCTCCATGAACCTGAGTCTCTTGACGGTAAATGCTGTTACAAGTCAGGCTGAGTACTCTAAACCAAGCGCTAATTGGGAGGCAACCCTAAGGATGAAGGGCATGTCATACTCAGATTTGCTCTTCCCTTTCCTTTTCTTCTCTTTTTAATTCTTTGTTTCATTTATTCTTCTCATGGGTTGAATTAATGTTACATTGGGGAATAATGTAAGAATTAAGTCGGGGGAAGGATTTCAGACTTCTTTTCATTTGTTTCTTTTATTTTTTTACAAAAAAACAAAAAATATCATTAGTTGCTTTATTTTGATTAGTTTGAGTTAAGTTTTGCTTTTATGAGTCTTAGGATACTTTCTAACAACCATGATGAGAATTGATCTTTAATGTTATGGCTTTGATTGATTATGAACATGGATTTAGATCTTGATATTATTACTTGGTTAATATGTTTTTATGATAATTATGCTCAAATCATCTTTTTGCACAATAGCCATGCTTTTCAGTATAAAAGCACGCATGTTAAGATGAGTAAAATGCTTATATCATTTTTATTATTACCCTTGTGAGACATATTTGAGCCACTGAATTTCTTTTGAGAGGTGCAATATTATGATCCTATTCTTTCTTGTTCTTACTTTGACTATTACTTGAGTTGACATGCAGCATGAGGATTAAATGCTAAGAACTTTTCCGAAGGTCTTTTCGAAATGAATGGTTGATCGAATACCTCTTCAAAAAATGATAAAGGCATTAGGATTTACCACCATAGCCAAATCAGCAGTTGCCCCATTGATGTTCTCATGAGAACATCCCCTTAGTGAGCCACTTTGATCTTTCATTAAGGCTTTTCTTTGTTAACTCCATCTCTTTACCTCTTACCCATAGTGTATATCCTCACCCATAATCTAAAGATGAAGTGGAGATAACATTGAAGAGACTTGTTTTATTACAAGGTGCATTCAACAAACACTTGGGGTTGTAAAAAAAACAGAGAGAAGAGGAAGAAGAAAGAAAAAGGAATTGAAAAAAGAAGAAAAAGAAAAAAACACATGGGATAAAAAGTTATTCTTGTAAAATTTCTCTGAAAAAATGGAAATATTATAAAAAAAGTGCAAAGAGAAATTCTATTGATTCAACATGTTCTTAGAACCTTTGTTGCATCCTTTTCATCATTTCTTTTACCCACTACCCCTAGCCCCATTACAACCTTAATTGAAGACATTTTGATTTTGTGGAGAATTATGCCCAAGGGAAAATATATAGTGTCATTGATCCTTTCACTCAAGTAATGGTATCCTTTGGAAATAGATTGAGAGAATAAATAGTCGAGTGATCTTCTTTGAAAGGCTTATGGAGCTTTTACTTGTTCAAAGCATGCATAGCATAAATTATCGTTAACATTGGCTACGACACACAAGCACTTGAGTATGAATTCTATAGAGATATATTGGCTTTCAAATGATTATTGATTTGAGTCGATAAATTTATAATTTAAAGGCTATAATCTCTTATTGTTCTCTGAGATAAATTGTTAGAAGGTTAGTTCTTTTTATCTATGCTTGGATTGCTAAGGGACTAGCAATAAGCTGGTTGGGGAGTGTGATAAGTGCGTAAAAACACATTTTATTCATTATTTAAATAACAAAATTTGTGAAAAAAGAGATTAAATATGATGCTTTATGTAATTATAACACAAATGTTACATTCAGATATTTATTTTGTTTTTAATGTGTTCGTCCTTATCAATGTCTGACACTAGGACATATGCATCGTGTTCATAGAAATGGGTGGTCATACAACCCTCCCAATATGACGTTGCAACTAAATTTCCTAAATAGTTACAGTGGTTTCCATGGTTTGTCGTCTATCACTTAATGATGAAGATGGTCTGATCTCATCATATATGAGTTCTTCAAGAACTACTTTGCTCCGTGGTTTGTAGTTTACCATATAATCATGTTCAAGGAAAGTAGCATTTGTGGATGCAAACTCTTTTTTATCCTTGTGACTATAAAAGTAACGACCTCTTGACAAAATATAAGTAACTTGAAAAGGAGTTCAAAATTGTCTAAAACTCTATGTCACCAGCTGCCTCCAAGTCTCCATGTGCCATCTTATGAAATTTAAAATTTGAAATATGAAGATAAATTCGAAATTTAAATTTCAAAATTAACCATGAAATTCGGCAGATTTGCACAGTCTAAGACAAACGAATGTGACATGATGATCCCGAATTTTCTAAAATGCAAATCATATACGATTGGAAAGATAAGAGATTAATCTTTCATTTGAATATATTTCTGTATTTTTTTTATCATTCCAACATGGTCAAGACGTAGGATCAAATCTGATTATAATTTTAAATCAGTGAAGGATGAAGATATAGATAAGGACCTCAACTTATCTCTTGAGCTAGAATCTACCATCTTTTATCTTGAAGTTTGAATATTTTAAAAGGATAATTTTGATGACTTTGAAAAGGAGAGATTCTACGGAGGTGTTGCTGATTTTTGTGAAGATTGAAGAGCGAGCACACAACCTCTATAAAAAGGGGGGCACGCCCCAACCAAGAAAAAGAGGAGGATTTTCAGTTATTTTCTTGTTTAGAAATATGTTCTTTAGTATCTCCATGTGTAGCTAATTTCTTCCTTTGGTTAAAGGTGATTTCAAAGCCCTAGACATGGTTATTAGTTAATAAATTTCAGAAATTTTCTTTCATCTCTCTTTCAATTATGTTTATATTCCTTTGATTTCATTATCTATATAAAATCTTTCTTGTTTGCTTGGGTGTGCAACTAGGTGAGTATGTTAGTAATTTTATTGCTAGTTTAGAACTTTTATCCGTAATTGTCAAGGCTTTCTAAATAAAAGTAGCAAATTGTTTTCAATGATTATGAGATATTTTCGTTTGATTACATAAGGAATATAACTCAAGTTTTATAAACTGAACTTGTGTGTTTGTTGCTTTATTCAACCCATATCTTTCTTGATTAATTGATTTCATTAAACTGAATTTAGAGAACTTGTTCTAGGTTGTTTAATGGAAAGAGTTTCAGTAAAGAACTTGTTTTACTTAATGACAAGGTAAGGAAAGATCAAGCCAATCGAACTTATGATTGTTTCAAGGTTGTTATTTTTGAAAGATTGAAAAAGTAATTTCTGATTATTGACTATTGGCATAGAGGTAGAGAATGAATCCTTAACCATATCTCTTACCATATTCTTAACTCTTCAAATCTGTCTTTTCTTAATTCCAGCTTCAAATTTCGCTTTCTTTATCTTTGTTTACATATCAAACAATCTTCAACCCCCCCCCCCCCATTTTTTATTTTCATATTCTTTTAAGTGTCATTAGTGTTTCTACAAGTTTTCATTCAATTTTGTTGAGTCTAAGTAAGATTTCTAATCACATTTTAATTTCTGGTCAGTATAGAGTCTAGTGTTTATCTTGTGTCAATAATACTTAATTAGAAATAATCTCCTGTGGGAATGACCCTTGCTTGCTGCTACCATACTCAATAACGATCATATTTATTGCAAGGATTTAAGTTGGTACGCTTTTGTGCGTGCCAAATTTTCTAGATTAGCCTCTTTGTCACTCACGTCCATGATTTTGACTTGTAAAGCCTCTTTCATCCTTTTTGTTCTAGCCCGAGTCATTGGACCGCCAATTCCTTGTAATTGATCTTGCGAGTATTTGGAAATAGCATCTTGATCCCCATCATTCCCTCCCTCCTCAAAAGGATTCATCCTCAAATCACCTACATCAAACTAAGATAAATCAGCCACATAAAAAGTTGCACTAACCTTACCATAGTTGCTTGGAAAATCTAAGTTGTAGGCATTATCATTGATTCGTTCCAAGACTTAAAAAGGTCCATCTCCTCTAGGCTGCAATTTTGATTTCCTTTGTGTAGGAAACCTCTCCTTTCGCATGTGGACCCAAACCCAATCTCCAGGTTGAAAAACAACGTGTAAACGCCCCTTGTTGGCTTGCTTAGCATATTGTTCATTCTTGCTCTCAATGTTAGCCCGAACCTTCGCATGTAAATCTTTCACAAAATCTGCCATTTTACCATCTAGATTAGCATGCTCATTAGTAGGCAAAGGCAAAATATCCACCGGAGTTAAAAGGTTAAAACCATAAACAACTTCAAAAGGTGAAAATGAAGTACTAGAATGAACAGATCTGTTATATGCATACTCAATGTGTGGCAAACACTTTTCCTATTGTTTTAAGTTCTTTTGTATGATAGCACGCAACAAAGTAGTGAGTGTCCTATTAACTACTTCAGTTTGTTCATCCGTTTGACGATGTGCAACATTAGAAAATAAAAGTTTAGTTCCTAGTTTGCTCGTCAAAGTGCGGAAAAAATAACTTAAGAACTTAACATCTCTCTATCACAACAGTTGTTTTAGGCAAACCATGCAATCAAACAACTTCTTTAAAGAACAAGTCAGCAATATGTGTTGCATCATTGGTTTTAGAACATGCAATGGAATGAGCCATTGCACAACATGGTTCATATTGGCCAATAAAAATTCTCACATAGAATATCTAGAATCTTAAGCACACCAAAATGCCCAATCAAACCCATGAGTTTCCCTAACAAGTAACTCACGAATAGAACAGATAGACACACATATTTTATCTTTCTTGAATAGAAATTCTTCATGCCTATAACAATCACCAAACGCACACTTATCAGTAGCATACAAATCTAAAATCTAAATCAGTAGCATACAAATCTTTAAGCAATTCAAGACAAAGCAATTTAGTTTCCAAAAAAAGTAAATAATGTGTACCTCCTAGACAATATATCAGCCACAACATTTTCCTTCACATTTTTATATTTGATTATGTACGGAAAAGTTTCGATGAACACCAGCCACTTAGTGTCTTTTGTTAAGCTTACCTTAGGATTTTAAGCACTTCAAGTTCTCATTATTAGAATCAATGATAAGTTCCGTCAGCCACAAGTATTGTTGCCACATTTGAAGCTTCACATTTGCATTCTTAGGTGTAGGCCAATCTCATACCGCCTGTAGATTTACGATGATAAGAACCCCACCGATGATTTACGATGAAACCCGATAACAATGAAGGTTCAAGAACTCCAAGAACGTGAAAGACAAGATTGTTGAGCTTTAACCCATTATCTAGCAAGATAAGAACTAAGACTACGAAGGATAGAAACGCCACACCAAGAAACCTAAGGATCACTCAAGAATAAAGGTGATAAGTTTGGTTGTTTGAACGACACAAGACTAACTTGATAAGTTCAAAAAGTTCTATCAAGAACAAAGAGGACACACCTCACAGTAACATAAACTTGTTTTCAATATTCATAACATCATTACAAATTTCATGGGTACCATGTTTTATACTTGGAACAACCCTCCAAGAATAGGAAAAGCATTAATTTTAGCTTTGAAACAATACCAACATTAAAGTAAATAAGTTCCCACGTTTTTAGACCTTTTTTGACTACTAATAATAAGTAAATATCACTAATTGACTATGAAGAATGTATTTAAGCATAACCAAGCCAAGCTAGATTCATCCCCCTATTTAATAGCCTTGAAAATAGTCCAATTCATGCCCTTTCATGGCCTTATCTTGATGAACACGTTTTTGTAGGTTCATTATCATTTTCAATTGCTTTGTAGATTCATCCCCCTTTATAATAGCCTTGAAAATAGTCCAATTCATGCCCTTTCATGGCCTTATCTTGATGTACAAGTTTTTGTAGGTTCATTATTGTTTTCAATTGCTTTTGTATGCTAATTAGACTCTTCAATGGCCTTGACGACATGGATAAAGCCTTGATTTTCATTTGGACCCACATTGGGCTTCATTTTTCCAGAATCATTCCAATTCTCTTGAATCAGCCCAATAAGTGCTTTCTTGAAATTTTGGACTCTAAGTCTTGTAATTGGACCACCATGGAGTGATATAGGATCTTGTGCAAGTTCAGCTCTATTCCTGCGTGTACGCTTAGCCCCACATCCATTTTCAGCTCCTAGATTTGCATCATTCTCCCCCTCTTGAGAAGGATTTGTCCTCAAATCAACACTTGCATCAAATGGAGACAAATCAGCAACATTAAAGCTTGTACTGACACCGTATTCACCTGGTAAGTCAAGTTTGTAAACATTGTCGTTAATGCGTTCCACCACTTGAAATGGTCCATCACCCCGAGGTAGGAGTTTTGAACGTCGCTGCTCTGGAAAACGCTCTTTTCTCAAGTGCAACCAAACCCAATCTCCTGGTTCAAAAACTATTAAGCATTCTAATGTTGTATGTTATATCACATTCGCATATGTTTCAAATTCTAAAGTGATCAGGAAGAAGCTTTGGGAATTCTTGTGCTCCCACCACTCACTCACTTCTCATGCCCCAAGGCTTATCATCGGAGATTTCAATGTTATTGCCTCCCCTAGTGAGAAAGCAGGAGGAGCTAAGGAATGGGATGAAGGCATCTTTGACTTCAACAAATGCGCTTTCACTATTGAGGTTGAGGACCTTGCATACTCAGGTTGTCAATTCACATGGTCAAGCAAGCACCATGATGGAAACATTATTATGGGTGTGCTGGATAGAACCATGGCAAATATTCACTGGATGGACTCGTTCCCCGACACAAAGTGTCTCTTTGCTCCTCCTGGCATCTCTGATCATAGTCCAATTGTCTTACAAATGGAGAAGGACCCCTATAAACCAAAGTGTAAGCTTCAAGTTTTTTGAGTTTTGGTTTGAAGGAGAAGGGTTTTTGTAGCTTCTGGACAAGTTTTTTGAGTTTTGGTTTGAAGGAGAAGGACCCCAAACACCAGTATTTTTTCTGATTGTGTGTGTTGTGTTGTCTACCAGGAGACACATGAGCATCTTTTTGTCAATTGTTGTTATTCAGCCAGAGTATGGGCCACACTTGTGAACAAATGTGATCTACACCGCCAGGTTAGGGATTGGGGTCAGTTTGTATATTAGCTAATGCAAAAGGGAAGTCACTTAGAGGAGTCCTAGTTAAGCTAGCTTTTACTTCCTTCATCTATTATATATGGAGAGAAAGAAATGCAAGGATTTTTGAAGGCAAAATCAGGGATTCCAAGATCCTGATTCAAGCTATCTCACAATTAGTCAGATTAAGGCTTTGAGATTCAAAGTGTTTTGCACTAATGATACTAATCTACGTTTAGTGGATAGATGGGTTCTTAACCCAAAAATTTAATAAACCTTGGCTGTCTTATAAAGCCTTGGTATCTAATTTCATTACTTTACATACTATCAGTTTAATTTACGTGCAGATCTTAAGCCTCTGATTAGGCTCTAGTTTGTATTTCCTGGAGTATTCCCCTTGTACATGTGTAAGTATCTTTTGGTTTATACAATTTGTTTACCAAAAGGAAATTGGAAGCCACTATAATTGTGGTATCACACTTCAATTCTGAATAAACACTTCCCAAACTCCCTAATTCCAATGTTCCATTCAAACCTGCCTCCTACTTTCTCATTAGGGTCCAAAGATTCATTAAAGTCACATGTGATAATCCGAAGCTCTCTTCAGCATGTCTAAGCTAAAAGAATTTGGAGCATGCATCTCTCTCCTGACCTGTAACAATGCATTTAAAGGGTCATTTCCCAACAAGTTTTGAATTGACTCCATCTGTGCTTCAGCCAATTTAACTCTAGAAGGAAGATCACTGCAAAATCTTTGGTTGAACCTCCTCAGTTCACCTTTGAGTGCCTTAAGCTTCTTTCAGAGTCTAAACATTACTGTCCCAGAAATCTCAACCGCCCAAACTCTATCCAAAAGCTGCCAAAACCCTTCTCTTTCAAACCAAAACTCAAAAAACTTGAAGCTTACTCTTGGTTTATAGGAGTCCATCCAGTGAATATTTGCCATGAGTCCATCAAACTTACACATAATAAAAGTTCAATCATGATGCTTGTTTGACCATGTGAATTGACAACCAGAGTATGCAAGGTCCTCAACCTCAATAGTGAAAGTGCATTTGTTGAAGTCAAAGATGCCTTCATCCCACCCTTAGCTCCTCCTGATTTCTCACCAGGGGAGGCAATAACATTGAAATCTCCGGTGATAAGCTATGGGGCATGAGAAGTGAGTGAGTGGTTGGAGAACAAGGATTCCCATAGCTTCTTCGTGATCACTTTAGAATTTGAAGAATATACGAATGTGATACAACATACAACATTAGAATGCTTAATAGTAAGCTTACAAAATATACCTTGGTCAATAGTATCCAAAACTATTAAATCAAGTACTTTTGGGTCCCAAGTAACCCATATTCTACCCCCTGTAGCAAAATTGTAGTTTGCTACCACTTCCCAATTAGGAAAAAAGGCCTTAGAAAGATTATAGAGTTTAAAATTTTTCACTTTAGTTTCAAGTAAAGAACAAAGAGAAAGATTGAAATTCTTACAAAGCTTCCTCATAGCAGCTTGTTTTAAGGAGTCATTGAGCGCCCTAATGTTCCAAATAGCAAGATTAAACATGAATGTGTGGGTTGTGGGTTTCCCCACTAGCTGCAACTCCTTTATCTCTACCCTTTGGAGGGTGTGGTGTGCCATTGACCTTCTTCTTCTTCTTCTTCTTCTTCTTCTTTCTCCTTTTGTTTGAGCTGGGAGTGTTTAGAGATGGAGAAGGGTGGAAAGCTCTTGGTTCTTGCTCACAACAGGAAGATTATCCTCTTCTTCCTTAGTTGAGTGCTCAATAGGTTCCACCTTTAGTGGGGAAGCTTCAACTATGTCTTGGCGTAGCACTAAGGCCAATTCAAGCCCCACTTCTGAGTTGACTTTCTTCCTTGATCTCTTGGATTGAATCTCAATCCAGCCACTGTCATCATCCAAATCGGTTGAGGGAGGTGTGTTTGGGAGAAGTGAGGGAGAAATGGGGGATTGTTCAGGGGTGGAATGTGTGGGGGATGAGGGAGAGGAGTGATTTGGGGAGTTTGAGGTGGAGCTAGGCTTGGATTGAGGCATAGAAGGGGCTGTAGCTAGGGGATTAGAAGAATGTATTTTAGCTTGCTGGATGAAATCACAATCATGACCAAAGATATCACACTTTAACAGGGAATGGTGTGCCATTGACCTTCTTCTTCTTCTTTCTCCTTTTGCTTGAGCTTGGGTGGAAAGCTCTTGGTACTTGCTCACGTCAGCAAGATTGTCCTCTTCTTCCTCATTTGGGTGCTCAATTGGTTCCAACCTGAGTGGGAAGCTTAGACTATGTCTTGGTCTAGCACTAACGCCAGTTCAAGTCCCACTTCTGAGTCGACTTTCTTTCTTGTTCTCTTGGATTTAATCTCAATCCAGCAGCCACTGTCATCATCCAAAGGGGTCGAGGGAGGTGTGTTTGGGAGAAGTGAGGGAGAAGTTGGTGAATCTCAACACAGATTCTAGCGAAGTCTCTTTTCACTCATTTTGCAGTCAAGTGATCCGAGTATAGGGGTTTACCCACTGCACTAGCAATGTAGCTTAGAGCTTCAGAAGTTCTCAACTCAAGGGGAACATTCCAAAGTTTCACCCAAATGGGGATCTTAGCTAACTTTTCCTTTGTGAATTTGACATTAGGCTCCCATGGTTGAAGAATAAGAGGTTTCCCTAACAAATGCCAAGGTCCATATTTAAAGAAATAATCTCGGTGTTCTAAGTTATCAAATTTGAAATACAAGAGTCCTTTGGAAGCTTGAACATCAAGGAGACCTCTCCCTTTCCAAAACTGCAACGCAATCCTCTTAACCAAGTGTAATGGAGCTGTTTTACCCACAAAATAGCCAACCAATCAAGTCTCCCATTTGGCAAAGCTGTCTTTGGTAACAAAGTAAGGGAGCTTAACAATGACCCTATGTTCTTCATAAATTGTAGACTCTTGAAACTCAAGCTCAAACCTACTAGATTGTATAAAAGAATTTCATGACACAATCTGAAGGATTTGTGAATAAATAAGGGGATAATAAAGTATGTTTGCTTCAAAAATGTCGATAAAACAATCTCCAAGACACTGATATCTCAGGTTTGATGAGTTTATGTTAAAGAACTATAACATGATCATGCATGACAATTGTGTTTATTTTAAATAGAACACTAGTAAAATTGGAGTTTTCTTACTGCTATATGTAGATAATATGCTTATAGCATCTACTGATTCTATGGAGATTCAGAAACTTAAAAGGAAGTTGAATAGTGAATTTGAGATGAAGGACTTAGGAGTTGCAGAAAAGAATCTTAGGCATGGAGAGAACAAGAAAAAATAATGTTACCTTATTTGTTTTACAAGGCAATTAATTATGTCCTTAAATTTTTTGAAAAGTTTCGAATGAAAATTGCAAAGCTAGTATAAACTCCCTTAGCAACTCATTTGAAGTTGTCTTCAACTAATTCATTTTTCACTGTGCAAGACTGTAATTATTTCTTCTTCAAATATTGTAGTTTCTTCATAAGCCAAGTGAAGCTTTTGCCCCTGATTTCGCTCAACTTTTTCAGTCCATGGTTAGGGTAAGATTGGCTTGACTAGGGGTAATTGGTGGATCAAGCAGATGCTTAATTTGGAGCTCACTAGGACAAGCTTCTTTATCTATTTTGGTGACATTAGGACAGGCCTTTGCAAGTGAAGGACGTCCTTTTTCTTGTTGCCCACTAGTCAAAGGCTCAACCAAGGTTAGGGAAAGGTTAGCTCTACTAGGGGTAAGAAGTTGGTCAAGCAAAGGCTGAATTTGGGTCTTTAAAGGACAAATGGCTTTTCCTATTTTGGTGAAAGTAGGACACCTTTTTGCAGATGAAGGACAACCCTTTTCAGGTGTAAGAGCTGCCAGCTGAGAGAAGGACAAGTCCTTTTCCTTAAAACCTGGAAAGCTGTCTTGCTTTTCCTTAAAACCCAGATCTGTGTCTCGCACACTTTGGACCGCTGGTTTTGGGGCTGCATTGGCTTGAATCACACCTAACTCCGGTGCATTGAATCTTTCTTCACCATGAATAGCTTGAAGCTTCAAATCCTTGCTTTCTGAATGATTAGGGATCACAAGGCCACCTTGATTGGACACGTGAAAAACAGGAGGCAGATTCTTTGTTTTTTCTTTAAACCCTTATTCAAAGCTTTGATGCACACTTTGCTAAGCATGCTGTCAAGCTTAGAGGAGCCATTATCCATCTTACCTAACCCACCATTAAAGCTGGAGCTTACGCCTTGGGGAGGAACATTCTTGGCAGAACCAAAAGGAGCTTCTATTGACCCACCCTTTGTCAAGGTAACATTATCCCCTAACTTTTCAGCTTCGGGAGAGCTGAAAGTCGCATCTTCGGTCTTGTCTTCACCATAAAGGCTTTCACCTACCAGGAGAACATTCTTTCCACCATTCTCTGAAAAATCCAGAACTGAATCTTCTTCTTTTTCACTCAAAAACTCACCATTGTTGACTTTTGGGCAAGCTATACTATAAAGTGCTTCTCCACCCAAAACATTACCTTCTTTAACTTCTGGGTTTTCCAGCATGGAACTTCCATCTCCATTAAACTTTAGAACAGCTTCGTGACACGTAGAATTCATCTTGCCCAAATTTTCTCACTGATCTTTGAAACTTGCTGAGTCTTGGCTTAAAAGTAAGCATCATTCACCATTTTAGAAACTATGCTCAGCTCCTCCCGGAGGAGGAGCAAAAGAAAACCCTCACCTTTTTCTAGAGAGAAGGGAGAGCTTCTCTCTCTAGAAAACAATCTTTTCCTAAATTATTTAGATAAGTTCCGTTCTTATTTAATTGGTTTCAAAGTAATTGTATTTTCTGATCATGCAGCTCTTAGGTACTTGCTCACTAAGAAAGATGCTAAACCGAGACTTACAAGGTGGATACTTCTCTTGCAAGAATTTGATTTGGACATCAAGGATAAGAAGGGAAGTGATAATGTAGTTGCTGATCATCTTAGTCGCCACATTCAAAATTAGGAAGCTATTCCTTTGCGTGAAAATTTTCCCTACGAGCAACTATTCTCTTTGGAATTTTTGACCCCTTGGTATGCCGACATTGTGAACTACTTGGTCACCAAGAAGATGCCCGATGACTTGACTCATGCTCAAAAGAATAAACTAAAGAAGAGAGCAAAGCAGTATGTGTGGGATGATCCATATTTGTTGAAGTATTTTACCAATCAAATGATAAGAAGATGTGTATCTAATTCTGAATTCTCATCTATATTAACTTTCTGTCATTCTTATGCATGTGGTGGGCACTTCAGAGCAAAAAGGACCATTCTGAAGGTACTTGAGTGTGGATTTTATCGGCCTACATTGTTCAAGGATGCTTACATTTTTTGTAAGTCGTGCAATCATTGTCAAAGAACAAGTAACCTAGGTGCACGAAATCAAATGCCACAAACGCCTATACTCATTGTTGAAATCTTTGATGTTTGGGGCATTGATTTCATGGGATCTTTTCCTTCTTCATATGGTAATCTTTACATCTTGTTGTTGATTATGTGTCAAAATGAATGGAAGCAAAATCCACTCGTACTAATGATTCTAAAGTGGTCGTAGATTTTGTTAAGACTAACATTTTTGCAAGGTTTGGAACACCAAGAGCCATAATATTTTTTTTCAGTAAATTAAAAAGATTGTATTAACCAAAGAAAATACTTACAAATATATAAGGAGCATTCCCCAGGCAAACAAAACAAAGCAAACAAAGATGAGAGCAATCTAAACAAAGATGAGAGCCATAATCAGCATGGAGG
The DNA here is from genome assembly GCA_003255025.1 of Datisca glomerata. Classification (NCBI taxonomy): domain Eukaryota; kingdom Viridiplantae; phylum Streptophyta; class Magnoliopsida; order Cucurbitales; family Datiscaceae; genus Datisca; species Datisca glomerata. The sequence continues at coordinate 132,808 of QANY01009878.1, forward strand.
TAGCAATTTTTGTAATCGTTCATTCGAAGCTTTGCTAAGAAAATATAATATTACACATAAGGTCTCCGCACCATACCATCCACAAACTAGTGGGAAAGCGGAAGTATCAAACCGAGAGGTCAAGTCCGTTTTAGAGAAAACGGTGAATCCCAATTGGAAAGATTGGAGCTTGCGTCGTGATGATGCACTTTGGGCATATAGAACAGCATTCAAAACACCAATTGGGATGTCACCCTTTCGCCTTGTGTATGGTAAGCCATGTCACCCTTTCGCCTTGTGTATGGTAAGCCATGTCACCTTCAGGTTGAATTGGAGCACAAAGCATTTTGGGCGGTAAAACGATGTACCATGGGAATGGAAGCTGCAGGTGAAAAACGGAAGCTCCAACTAAATGAGCTTGAGGAAATCAGAAACGACGCTTATGAGAACTCACGAATCTACAAGAAGAAAACTAAGGCTTTCCATGACAAAATGATTTCAACAAAGAGTTTTGTTATTGGACAAAAAGTTCTTCTATTTCATTCATGTCTTAATTTTTATCCTGAAAAGTTACGTTCTCGATGAATTGGTCCTTTTATTCTTACTAATATTTTTCCTCAAGGTGAATGGACATCGACTCAAGCCTTACTATGAGTCCTTTGTAATGCAAGATGTAGAGAATGTACCTCCCCATGAACCCGAGTCTCTTGACGGATAAATGCAGGTACAAGTCAGGCTGAGGACACTAAACCAAACGCTAATTGGGAGGCCACCCAAAGGATGGAGGGCACGCCATACTCAGATTTGCTCTTCCCTTTTCTTTTCCTCTTTTTAATTCTTTGCTTCCTTTATTCTTCTCGTGGGATGAATTAATGTTACATTGGGGAACAATGTAGGAATTAAGTGGGGGGAAGGGTTTCGGTCTTCTTTACATTTGTTTCTTTTATTTTTTTATGAAAAAAACAAAAAAAATACCATTAGTTGCTTTATTTTGATTAATTTGAGTTAAGTTTGATTTTACTGAGTCTTAGGATATTTTCTAAAAACCATGATGAAAACTGATCTTTAATGTTATGGCTTTGATTGATTATGAACATGGATTTAGATCTTGATATTTTTCCTTGTTAATATGTTCTTATGATAATTATGCTCAAATCATCATTATGCACAATATCCATGTTTTTTGGTATAAAAGCACGCATGTTAGGATGAGTAAAATGCTTATATCATTTTTATTACCCTTGTGAGACATATTTGAGTCACTGAATTTCTTTTGAGAGGTGTAATATTATGATCCTATTCTTTCTTGTTCTTACTTTGACTACTCCTTGAGTTGACATGTAGCATGGGGATTAAACATGTTCTTGAACGTTATAAAAAAAGTGCAAAGCCTCAATGCAATGCTTTTTGGCTTATGTTATTAGCTAATTACCTCGAGTTCTGAGAAGTGTTCCTTGAATATTTTGTTTGTCTTTTTTTGTAAACAAATTGTATACACCAATAGATACTTACACATGTACAAGGGGCATACCCAAGGAAATACAAAATGAGAGCCTAATTAGAGGCTTAAGATATGCATGTAAATTACACTGATAATATGTAATGTACTGAAATTAGATACCAAGACTTTATGAGACAGCCAAGGTTTACAAAATGCTTGGGTTAAGACCCCATCTTTCCAAAGTCATCTTTTAGAAGGGAGTAGCGAGAACCATAAGTGTTTGGCTATAGAAACTTCATTAGCTAGAACCAGATCGCTAAGGCCCAACCCACCTTGTACCTTGTCAAAACACAGGTCTGTCCAAGCTACCTTGGCCCCAAAAGTTTTAGTATCTTGACCATTCCATAGAAATTGTATAAACCACTTTTTTAGGGAGAATGAAGAGACCACTCTAAAAGTTTTTTTTTGTAAAAAAATTGTATAAACCAAAAGATACTTACACATGTACAAGGGGCATACCCCAGGAAATACAAAATTAGAGCCTGATTAGAGGCTTAAGATCTGCACGCAAATTAAACTGGTAATATGTAAAGTACTGAAATTAGATATCAATGCTTCATAAGACAGCCAAGGTTTACAAAATGCTTGGGTTAAGACCCCATCTATCCACTAAACGTAGATTAGTATCATTAGTGCCAAAACACTTCGAATCCCAAAGCCTTAATCTGACTAATTGTGAAATAGCTTCAGTTAGGATCTTGGAATCTCTGATTTTGCCTTCAAAAATCCTTGCATTTCTTTCTCTCCATATATAATAGATGAAGGAAGTAAAAGCTAGCTTAACTAGGACTCCTCTGAGTGACTTATCTTTTGCATTAGCTAGCATCCAATCTACAACTGATCCCAATCCCTAACCTGGCAGTGTAGATCACATTTGTTCACAAGTGTGGCCCATACTCTGGCTGAATAACAACAATTGGCAAAAAGATGGTCATGTGTCTCCTGGTAGCCAACCCTGATGTTTGGTCCCATTGTGCAACCCTATCTCTAGAGGAAAGTTTGTTTCTCAAAGCCACTGTACTCTTGACTTCTGCATGTAGAAGCTCTCTTCAGCACGTCTAAGCTCAAAGAATTTGGAGCATGCATCTCTCTCCTGAGCCTGTAACAATGCATTTAAAGGGTCATTCCCAACAAGTTTTGAATTGACTCCATGTGTACTTCAGCCAATTTAACTCTAGAAGGAAGATCACTCCAAAATCTTTGGTTGAACCTCCTCAGTTCACCTTTGAGTGCCTTAAGCTTCTTATAGAGCCTAAACATTGCTGTCCCTGAAATCTCAGCCCCCCAAACTCTGTCCAAAAGCTGCCAAAACCCTTCTCTTTCAAACCAAAACTCAAAAAACTTGAAGCTTACTCTTGGTTTATAGGAGTCCTTCTCCATTTGTAAGACAATTGGACTGTGATCAGAGATGCCAGGAGGAGCAAAGAGACACTTTGTGTCGGGGAACGAGTCCATCCAGTGAATATTTGCCATGGCTCTATCCAACTTACACATAATAAAGGTTACATCATGATGCTTGTTTGACCATGTGAATTGACAACCTGAGTATGCAAGGTCCTCAACATTAATAGTGAACGTGCATTTGTTGAAGTCAAAGATTCCTTCATCCCATCCCTTAGCTACTCCTGATTTCTCACTAGGGGAGGCAATAACATTGAAATCTCCGGTGATAAGCCATGGGGCATGAGAAGTGAGTGAGTGGTGAGAGCACAAGAATTCCCAAAGCTTCTTCCTGATCACTTTAGATTTTGAAGCATATACGAATGTGATATAACATACAACATTAGAATGCTTAATAGTAAGCGTACAAAATATAACTTGGTCAGTATTATCCAAAACTATTACATCAAGTACTTTTGGGTCCCAAGCAACCCCAAACAAAATTAGCAAATTAATTTCAATGAATATGGGATATTTTCATTTGATTACATAAGGAATATAACTCAAGTTTTATATTCAACCCAAAGCTTCTTCTGTGTTTGTTGCTTGATTCAACCCATATCTTTCTTGATTAATTGCTTTCATTAAATTGAATTTAGAGATCTTGTTCTAGGTTGTTTAATGGAAAGAGTTTAAGTAAAGAACTTGTTTTACTTAACGACAAGGTAAGGAAAGATAAATATAATCGAACTTGTGATTGTTTTAACGTTGTTATTTTTGAAAGATTGAGAAAGTTATTTCTGATTATTGACTATTGGCACATTTCTAGAGGTAGAGAATGAACCCTTAACCATATTTCTTATCATATTCTTAACTCTTTAAATCTGTCTTTTCTTAATTCCAGTTTCCAATTTTGTTTTCTTTATCTTTGTTTACATACAAACAATCTTCAAACCCCCCATATTTTATTTTCATATTTTTTTAGAGTGTCATTAGTATATCTACAAGTTTTCGTTCAATTTTGTTGAGTCCAGTGGGACGTGTTTATGACCAAACTAGATGAACTTGACTAAACTTGGCTCTTTTGGACATGATCTGTACTTGAACTGACTTATGACAATCATACACGTTTGGGATACTAATTTGGAGTGTTGTGGTCATTTTAGGCGCTTCTAGTGCCATACAGAGTTTTTTTTTGTAAACCCATACAGAGTTTTGTTTGGGCATGGCATGTACTCGAACTAAATTTTGACACCCAATACATGTTTAGGATAAGAATTTGGATTGTTGTAGTCGTTTTAGTTGCTTCTTGTGCAACATGGACTCAGAAATACCAAATGGGACATGTATAGGCCCAAACTAGCTGAACATGGCTAAAATTGGATCTTTTGGGCATAGGATATATTGAACTGACTCTTGAGAACCAATACATGTTATGGTTTTGATTTTGGATTTTTGTTGTACTCTTAGGTGCTCTAGTACACTACGGAGTCAAAACGACACAATGGGACGTATTTAGGCCTATACTAGATGAAGTTGGCTAAGCTTGGATCGTTTGGGCATGGCATGTACTTGATCTATCTTTTGACACTCAATACACATTTGGGATAAGAGTTTGAAGTGTTGTTCTCATTTTAGATGCTTCTAGTGCCATACGGAGTCAAAAAGTCCTTGTAGGACGTGTTTAGGCCCAAATAGAAGATTTTGGCTAAACTTTGATCTTTTGGGCATGACATGTACTCAAACAAAATTTCGACACCCAATACACTTGTCGGATAAGAATTTGGAGTTTCATGGTTCTTTTATATGCTTTTACTTCCATATTGAGTCAAAAAGACCAAATGGGATGTGTATAGGCCCAAACTAGATGAGCTTGACAAAACTTTGATATTTTGGGCATGACATGTACTCAAACAAAATTTCAAAACCCAATACACTTGTCGGATAAGAATTTGAAGTTTCGTGGTTCTTTTAGGTGCTTCTAGTGACATATTGAGTCAAAAAGACCCAATGAGACGTGTATAGACCCAAACTAGATGAGCTTGGCTAAACTTGAATCTTTTGGGCATGACATGTACTTGTACTGACTTTTTACACCAAATACACATTTGGATAAGAGTTTAGAGTGTTGTCGTCATTTTAGGCGCGTGTAGTGCGATACATAGTCAAAAAGACCTAGTAGGACGTGTTTAGGCCCAAACTTGATGAACTTGGCTAAACTTTGTACTTTTGGGCATGACATGTACTCGAACAGACTTTTGACACCCAATACACGTTAGGAATAAGAATTTAGAGTGTTGTGGTCATTTTTGTTCTTCTAGTGCCATATATTGTCAAGAAGACCCAATGGGATTTGTTTAGGCCCAAATTAAATGAACTTGGCTAAACTTTGATCTTTTGGGCATGACATGTACTCAAACTGACTTCCGACACCCAATACACGTTTGGGGTACTAATTTGGAGTTTTGTGGTCTTTTTTGGTGTTTCTAGTGACATAAAGAGTAAAAAAACCCAATGGGATGTGTATAGGACCAAACTAGACTAACTTGGCTAAACATCAATTTTTTGGGCATGACATGTACTCAAACTGACTTTTGACAGCCAATACACATTTGGGATAAGGGTTTGGAGTGTTGTGATCATTTTAGGTGTTTCTAGAGCTAGGCGGAGTCAAGAAGACCCAATGGGATGTTTTTCGGCCCAAACTAGAAGAACTTGGTTAAACTTGGATTTTTTGGGCATGGCATGTACTCGAACTGACTTCTGACACTCAAAATACATTTGGGATTAGAATTTGGAGTGTTGTGGTCATTTTGGGTGCTTCTAGTGTCATACTGAATCAAAAAGATCCAATGGGATGTGTTCAGGTCCAAACTAAATGGACGTTTGGGATACGAATTTGGAGTGTTATAGTCATTTTAGGTTCTTCTTGTACCATACGGGGTCAAAAGACCTAATGGATTGTGTTTAGGCCCAAACTGGATGAACCCCGCTAAACTTAGATCTTTTGGGCATGGCATGCACTTGACCAGACTTTTCACACCCAACACACGTCTGTTGGGGTAATTTTAGGTTCTTCTAGTGCAATATGGAGCCAAAAATACCTAATGAGATGTGTTTTCGCCCAAACTAGACGAACTTGGATCTTTTGGGCATGGCATGTACTTGCTTTGGTAGATTAATGATATTAACCAAAAGGGAATTAAACATTTAGAAGGGCCATACCCCAGCCAATAAACATATATCTAAACTATGAGCATTTACAAATAAGTTTAATATCAACTCTGGTCAACTAAGGTTAAGACCAAAATAAGCCACCTGGGGAAACCAAGAAGCTACAAAATTTGACTAAGGCCTAAGGCTAAAATTCGCTGGCAACCTTACAAAAAATGAGGATCTCAATATCTTATCAAAGCACAAAGCTAGATTTGGCATTATAGGGTAGCCTTACAAAGGAGTGTAAACAGTTTGCCTGAAGATAAGCTCGGAAGTCCATATGCAGGCTGCAAGGTGATACTCTAGTAGTAATGGCCAATGAGATGTCGTCAGTAGGATCCGGATCACTTGCAAACACAATAGAGCCATTGCAAAACAAACATAAAGTTGCATCTAGGATGCTTAAGGTGAAATGCAGCAATGTAGCACTAAGGGTTAGCACCAACATAGCATAGTGTGAAGTAACACCAAAAGACTGAAAATTCAAAATTTAAACAATTAAAGTAGTGAAGGGCCTTTACAGCATAGAACCCTATTAATTACACTGAATAAAAAGGAAAGCAAGTGATGCAATAAATAAATAAAGTATGAGCATGATGGTCTTCTTTAAAGGTGAGATCCAAGGCGAGAAATCATATGGGTGAGCAGAGAATCCCTATCACCTGCAAAACAAACCTCGTCACTGTAAAACAAACACTAAGTAGCTCCTAGGAAGCTCAAAGTGGACTGCAGCAACGTAGCAATGGTGGGGAAAATCCCATCTACACATGATAGTATGCATAACAAAAGGAAACCAAAGCCATTGCAAAACGAAACTTAGCAGCCCCAGACTAGAGAACTAGGGTGAGGGGAAGATTGGGGGAGGGGGTGCCGGGGGNAGTCCCATATGTGCTTTCAAGGTTAATATCAAAAAAGCTTATGATAGCTTGAATTGGGAGAGTATCGGGAGAATCTTTGACTGCTTGGGGTTTCTTGACCATTTCTCTAATTGTGTGATGGTGTGTATCTCCTCTCCTTCTTTCTCTATTGTGGTCAATGGTGAGTTGATTGGCTACTTCTCAGGTGCTAAAGGGCTTAGACAGGATGATCCTATCTCTCCTGATCTGTTTGTGTTGGTTATGGACGTTCTATATGGTATTCTCAAACATGCTTCTCATAAAACTGACTGGCTATCACTGGAGATGTAAGGAGCTTGGTATTGTTAACTTTTACTTTGCTGATGATCTCTTTATCTTCTGTAAGGGTGATATTACTTTCGTTCAACTTATTATGGAGAGCTTAAACTTGTTTGAGGCTATGTCTGGTCTTCAACCTAATCTACAAAAAGTCAGATTTTCATGTCTGGGGTCCATCCATCCACTTCTCAAGAAATTATGGACTTGTGCAATTTCAGCATTGGAGAGCTTCCTCTGAGATACTTGGGGGTTCCTTTGATTACCTCAAAGCTTTAAAAAGTAGATTGTATCACTCTAGTAGATCATATCACAACGAGGGTGAAGTCTTGGGAGTCTAACTACCTTTCTTATGCTGGAAGATTACAACTGGTTAAATCTGTGCTCTATGTTATTTTTCAATACTGGGCTGGCTTATTTATTCTTCCCAAGAAGATCTTGAATAAGATTCAGGTGGTTATTAGGAATTACTTGTGGAATGCGTCAGCTGTAAAGCATTCTGGTGCTAAAGTGGCTTGGAGTGACTTGTGCCTTGATAAGTCCCAAGGAGGTTTGGACCTTAGAGATCTCTCTCTAGCTAATGAAGTGGGTGTGGCTAAGCATTTCTGTTTTCTGGTCTCTTTGGATAAAGCTTCCCTTTGGAAGGATTGGTGCAAGTTTTTCTTGATCAAGAAGAGCTCTATTTTCTTGGTTATGCTTGCCACTAATCATTCTTGGAGTTGGAGGAAAATTTTGAAAATCAGAGACACGTTTGCTGGGTATTGCAAAGCTCTTGGGAGAAAATTGATATGAACCTCACCGTCGCTTTGAGATCAAACCCGATAACAATGATGGTTCAAGAACCCAGGGATCGATTTTAAAGAAGTAGAAACCCCGACCCATTTTCTATGACATAAAGAGAACCTTAGGTATAAGACTTAAGACCCAAATTGATGCTTCGAAAAGAATCAAAGGTATGGTTTAGACGCCACACTCAAGAACAAGAAGGAAAAGTTCTAAGAAGAACCAAAGAGAAAACTCTCACAAAGAAATTATATTGATCAATGTTTTTTCAATACATTGTGAAACCACACTTAAATAGAAAAACTAGAAGCCTAAAGAGTCCTAAAGTGTTTAAATAACCTAAACTAAATTTAAAAGATAAAGAAATATAAATTGCAATTACAAGGAAATTGTAATCCACCCAAAAGACTCCTAGGGCTGTCCACTTCTTGGTTAGGATTGCCAATGTGTCTTGCTTCCTTGTCATCATTTAAAATGCCATGTCATGCTCCATGCAGACTGCCATATTGAACGCCACATCATGCTCCAAGGGTAATGCCATGTAGGATGTCTTTCCATGTAGGCTGCCATGCTGGATACCACATCATGCTCCATGTCGGTTACCATGTTGGATGCCATGTCATGGTTCATGTAAGATGTCATGTTGGATCCCATATCATGCTCTATGCAAACTGTCATATTCCATGTCACACTCCACGCCATGCTCCTATTGAGTGCTTCAGCCATTATATTTTTCTCTAGCTTTTGTGATTTGGCCTCTTTGTACTTGAAGTGGATCCATCATTTGAGCTTGTGCAACCGGATCCTCATCAGAAATGATGAGCAAATTTCTCTTCTCTTGGACCCTTGGCACCCTTTTGGGGCTCTTTCTCAAAGGTTTGGGCCTAGGATTATTTTTGGTACTGGTTGGGATTGGACTACCCAGGCGAGCTTAGTGATCCAGAATGCAGCTTGGAACTGGCCTATTTCTAACTCCCATGAGCTTATCACAATTAGAGAGGTCCATCTTCCCCCTCTTAAAGAGTCCTCTTTGGACTCCTGGATTTGGACTCTCTCTCCCTCTAGTCTTTTCTCTGTGGGGCACACTTATAGGAAACTGGCTCCAGCTGGTGAAAAAGTGAGATGAGCGCCTCTTATTTTGTTTAATAAGCATATTCCCAGATATAACTTTATTACTTGGCTTGCTGTTCTTAATAGGCTTGCAACCGCGGATAGATTGGCTGCTTGGAACTCCTCTCCTCGAACTTCCAATGTTAGTAGTTGTGTACTTTGCTTGCATCCTTCAGAATCTTTTGAACACCTATTTGTTTCTTGCCCTTATTCTAGTTTTATTTGGCAGAATTTGGTTGGTTTGTATGGGTTGGTGTCTTCTCCTGGGAACTGGAATCAAGTTATCTCCTGGCTCCTTGTGAAAGTTAAGAAAGGCTACTTCTTGGGCCTTATGTTGAAGCTTATGTTCAGCTCGTTTGTCTACCATATTTGGAGAGAGAAATAATCGAGGCTGTCTTCCTTCCACCTCTCTCTATCGCCTTTCCTTCTTTTAGTAGCTCATCTCGAATCTTGAATGTTTAGCGAATCGATCGTAATTGGTCTGACCGCTCAAGGCTTATCTCTCTATTCCCCTTTTCTGGTCTCCGATCATTGGTAGAAAGCCTGTAAATTCCATTTCTCTCCTCTCCATCTTGGGAATACTTCGTTCTATTGGCTATATATCTTTAGTCACAATGCCAGTTCAAGCTATCTTCTGGATAGAGCCAAAAAGGTATGCGCAAGTGCAGTAGTTCAAGGCATGCAGGTAGTAAAGGCAAGCGCATAGGCATTAAAATCACTATCTTAAAATAGCGTATATAAGAGAAAGAGTGGCTCGTGCATCTTTTCTTCTTTTAGCAAGTCTAGTAGGCGAGGGAATTGTTATAGAAAGCATGAGCGGGAATGAGCAATTTTAGTTCTTGAGTTCGAGCGGGGGTAGCATTCCGGTCTTAAGCAAATCCGTCCTACCCGGCCATATGTCCTATTCAGAGTCAGTTGCATATCAGTAAGCATGATTGTAGCAATACAAATAGGTGCGGTAGACGAAGGAGCTGTTTTCAACAAATCAATATATGGGTGCCTGGCTGATGAAATACATCCTCAGAATGCCCTTCATGCCTAACCTTTTAGGTTAGTTCGGAACCATCACGTATGGGTGAACCATTTCTTCAAGGGTGAAATTGAGAGACAGGCCCCACAACCTAATAGAGCCAAGAAGAAAGGTATGTCAGAGATGGCCTACTTCCATTCTACCATAGTCCAACTGCATTATATGCTGGAGAAGAAGAAGTCCTTGCTGCTGGTCTGGTTACCGAAGCCCGACTCCGGAATTCTCAAGTGAGACGACTTAGCTGCATTCTTGGCTCTCTGGTTGAGCCGCTTTGTCCTTCCAAATGACCGCAGCAACGTCATTCGCCCGAAAACACTCATCATGGCCGGGTTCTTGGTGCAGGGAAAGAGAGTAGCCATAGCTCCGACCGTCCTTGCCAACATTTATTACGGTTTGGGCGGTGTTGCCCAAGAGAAAGAGGTTCCAGACCAGTGCAATGCGGAATTCCCATCCACTACTTCTATGCATGCTGGACCAGTCTTTTCCTAAGCTGTATATGAGATTTTCGCTTCCGCACCTGGGAAAGCTGAAAGATTATGCCCCGGAGATGCTTGCAATTGAGAACATTGATGCCAGGAAGTTTGATACGAAGATAGCCAGGCTCTTTATTTGTCATCTGATGAGCTTCACGTGGCGGCCCTACAAGCATGGTATTTAAGAGATGCCCTAAATCTTGTATGATTGGTCGACAAGGTCGATGAAAAGGGCCCTTACTACTTATTACTGTTATGAAAATGCATCAAATAGAGTTTCTGGTCTCCATGTGATGCGACATTCTGATGTTATAGCAGGGCAATGTGCTTCGGGCAGAACCGTAAAATCCCCCCGGTTTGCAAGACAATTTTGTTTTAACTGATTCATTCCGGCACCCGGTCACGACGTCAAGCGCGTCATCTTTAACCTTTCAGAACTGGCAGGGTACTGGACACATATGATGAGAAAGGGCACCGGGGCTGCTTTCGTGATAATGCCGGATGACAGAGAAGGCAAGATGGTCTTGGAGTATGTCTGATGGTGGCATCAACTGACGTTTTCTTACTTCTCGCAAGGAATCAACAAGCTGTTGACATTCAAAGAGCAGCGACTCCCTGATCAAGAAAGAGCTGGGAGTCGAAGTCCTCCTCCTCCTGAACCCACATATGGACCCATTCCCGAGCAGGGGCAGCCACCCAGATCATCGCAACATCAGAAAGGTCACCAGCCCAGGAAGAAGCAAACCCGGACCATGAAAGGAAAGGGAGGTTCAACACCCGTCAGCCAGCATGCATCCCCCATCAGGGAGAGGGAGGAAAGAAGAAGTCCCATCATTTCTTCAGCATCGTCCTTGGCTCAACGAATGGTGACTTGAAGTATTAGGGCCCGCCAAACTTAACCGGCTCGCTCACCTTCAAGTTCAAGAGTCGTAAGCCAAAACGGCAGCATCAAAGTTTACAGCTTCAGCTCCACCGGCTACACAGGAATCGCCAGCATCATGAGCACCATCTACAGCACTCAAGGCACCTGAGCAAGAGCAGGCTGCCTCGAAGAAAGGGTCGGGCAGAAGGTTTGTGAAGGCCGGCCAAATAAAGACCGGGAATAAAAACCTTTTGAGGAAGGAAAGAGAGGCGAGGCCAAGATTTGACATGATCCCGGCGACTATCTACTTGAAGAAGTTGCCGATAGCTACATCGCGAGTCTCTTCCCTTCGGAAGCACAGCACAAATACCGCCATTCTAAAAAAAAGTAGGGGAAGAGATGGCTATGTATGAGAGGGCCGTAAAGGACTCTCTTGAGACCACTTTCGGGAGGCCAGTTCAGGCTCTCTTTAGAATTTATACTGGTATACTTATTTTCGAATGCAATCCATTTGTATTTCATTCTTTTTTTCTTTCCTGAACTTTGCTTTTCTTTGTAATACAGAACCGAAGACGAAGGCATAGGAAGCTCCAACGGACCCCAAGGATAGGGAGAAAGGAAAAGAAGCCGGTCGAATCTCTTCCGTCAGACAAAGAAATGATCTCCGCACTTCGTCATGGGATGAGGGGCAACTAGAATCCCGACGCTCCTCCTTCTCCTCCCAAGTCACTTCCAGCTTACAACAGGCTGATGTCATCCCTCCTTTGGCAGCGATCCTTCAAATTTGACTACCAGTCCAATCTGAAGAAGTTCAAGAATAGGTCCCCCCTTACGCAATAGGGGTCGGGGCACCGATCATGTCAAAGCCTCCTGCCGAACAAATTACTGAAGTTGGTTTCGAGTCGACTGGTGATCCAGAAAAGGCTGGTGGACTGAGTGTCAAAGGAACACAGCCTACCGAATGTGTTTCGGAGTCCGCGAGTAAAGAAGTTGAAGAGACGGTTCAGTCGCAGCCGAATCGACTAAGATTACAAGGAGCTATCCCCACAGCCGCTAAAGGTAGCTGGGCCGGGTTTTTTTTAGGATTTTTCTTCCGTACTTCCACTGCCAAAGCCTTACGTTATAGGGGGTGAGTCGGGCGAGAGAGAGAAAGACCTCCTTCTCACTCGACTTGTGCGAGTCACTGCCACTCTGTGCGCCATAAACACCACCCCCAATTTATACCACATTCATCTTTCAGTAAAGTTGTATTGTGTTTTTTTTGCATTTGTGTTGGGGAAAGTAAAGAGATTTAGTAGGTGAGAAGTATAACCATAAGTGCAATGGAACAAGTTTCGATTGAGTTAATGATCGTTGGCTTGCTTGCTTGCCCCCCTTAAACAAAGGCACATCACTTAGACTGCTAAAAACTGATGCAAGCAAAGTTCCTCAGTACCTATGGACTGAAGCGTTTTCATAAAGCAGTGCATATTCATTACTGACGTCGACTATTGCTGGTGACTCCCCTCATCAAAAGCTTTTTCAAAAGATTCTAGACTCTTCCTATTTCAAAGCCTTTGGATGTCTCTGTTTTCCTCATATTGATGCTTCACAAAAAAAAACAAGTTTTCTCAAAAGAAAATCGTTGGAGTCTATCTTTATTGGACATAGTGAAGAACATAAAGATAAAGGGCTGTTTTGACCGGTTTGAAGAAAGTCGATTTTTCTCTCCTATTCTAGGATTTTCGGATTCGGCTAAAATTTTGGGGAAGAATCTTGAGCAGCAGCAGCTGAAAACCATTCATGAATATTAGCCGTTACAGCAGCCCAAGTTCCAGCAGTGTGGTCAGACGTTGCAACAGTCCATGTCCTCCACACCTCATCCCCAACCACTTACAACATAGGGGGCTCTACAGCGGTCCTCCGCGTCTCAGTAGCAGCAACCTGGAGTGACGTTACAGCAGCATTCATCTTCATATTTTCAGCAGCCCATGCTCAGTCATGACCAGTCCACGTCACAGCCCATTCTCAGACTGACCGCCTCTACGATAAGCAAGTGAATGCTGGTATCCAATCAATTGTCTGAAGCTCCTGAGTCTTAGGGCCCCTTATATCCTTCTCCAAATCTCAGAAGATCAACACTCCTATTGATCGATTTTTCTCCTATGGTTCCTACTCTCTTGACTTGACCACAAGTCTTTCAAAAAGAGAAAAAATCATGGAAGCGGACTCTTATACGATAAAGCTAAATCTGATGAGAATTGGAAACGAGCTATGTTAGACAAAAGAAAATGGATGCTCTTAAAAAGAATGAGACCTGGGATCTTGTCTTTCCACCACCTGACAAAAGGATTGTTAGGTCAAGGTGGGCTTACAAGATCAAATACAAGTAAGTTTGTTTTTTTATATAGAGGTACAAACGGCTTGTAGCAAAAGGCTTTTCTCACGAGTAAGAAAGCTCGCCTGGTTGCTCAAGGCTATGAAAAAGAGTATGGTCTTTATTATGCTGAGACATCACCTTTAGTCTGGTTGCTCAAAATGGCACCATCCGCTCCCGCTTACATTCAGCACTGACCCAACTCTCATCCCAATTAGACGTTAAGAACGCTTTCCTTCACGGAGATCTCAAAGAAGAGGTCGAGGACAACCTCTCGCTTATGAAGACTCTATTCATCCAGACTCTTTGTGTAAGCTTTCAAAAGGCTCTCTATGGACTCAACTCAAACTGGCTTTGAAAAATTAAGCACAGCATGATGGGCTTGCCTCTAGAACCTAAGCTTCTAGGCTATGACCCCAACAAATCTCGCTAATTCCATCCTGGGTATAGCACTAACATATGCATAGCTATTAGTCATTTTTTTCAATACCTCGTTGGCGAGGGTGAGATCAAATTTGATGGGAATTCTATCCAACCCCCAACATCCACCGCTACTCCATCGAACCTCTCTCTTCACGTAGTACTCGGCTCGTCGCTACTTTGATTCAAAAGGTAACCGACGGTTCCCGACTTTCTCTGGTTTCTGCAACCGTAATCATTTGTCACTCCGATTACTTCATCCATCAACCTTTTTTTAGCTCTAAAAAAAGTCAAGGATAAGCTTGCATTCTAAAAGTGGTAGCTTCCCGCCTCCTTCATTCCTACTGCCTCCTTCGGTGAGAAGTTCCCTTCCCTTTTCGAAAATGCCCGATTGGTCTACCTCAGCAAATATAGAAAGTGGAGCAACCCGCTCTTTGGCTGACCCTCTTCTTCCCATTCGGGTTGGGTTGGCCCAGAAGTCAAGTAAGAAGGAATGGAACCACTGGATAGTCGTCTGCAGTTCACACTTGGGCAAAGATGACTGAGGAAGCGGAACACGAACCGATTTCCGCTATTCCGGGTTCATATTTGAGCGTAGTGAAATCAAGGTTGATGATAAAGTCAGCGAAGTTTCGATGGTGTTCTATCTTTGCGTAGTCTTGGTCCACAGTGGAAGGCTCCATACCTGAGACTCGTTAGACTCAGCGGAAGTGTAAGGTGTAAGTAAAGATAATAGAAGAAGAGATGAAGTCCGTCCCTTAGCCTAGTCTATGTCTACAGCTGACGCAACCCCATACCGACGCCTCACTACTACTTAATTAATTAACAGCTAAGCTCTTTCATAACCTGAGCTTTCCTTAACCAGCTGACCTTACTTCGTAACCTTAACGTACTTTCTTCTGACTTTAGCATAGGCCTTCGCCACTTCAAACGGGGGCTTTGCCCCTCTTTTCTTTTTTGAATTAGAAAGAACGGGGGGCCTCACTTATTCTGTTCGAAGGGGGATGAAAGACAAAGAAAGGGATCAGGGGGCTTTATGATCAGAGAAAGGGAAGGGGCATGGTTGGTGTGTCACTGGGTCAGTGGGGGAACCTGTAGGAAGGAGGGACGACCCGCCGAATTCACATCAGAAATCGCCAACATAAACACGACGAAAGAATGAATTGCATATAGAAACAAAATGAACCACTTATGAAGAATGGATTTTTGGTCCCTTTCGTCCAGTGGTTAGGACATCATCTTTTCATGTCGAAGACATGGGTTCGATTCCCGTAAGGGATAGGTACTCATTCCCGGCCGCTTTTAGTTAGTGTTCATTGCTGAGTGATCGCTCGCTATCTGGCTGGAAAAAGTGGTCCGGAAGCTTCCTCTCTCCCAGCAAGCAAGACGAGATCACCACTTCTCTCAGTATTGGACTTCCTTGAAATCTTCCTTAGCCTTAGAAGTCCTTTCATAGATTCTCGAACCTCCGACAGATGGAATCTCCATGCATGCGTTCTCTCTTTCCTTCCCACAGCCATACATCTCTTTTTTTTTCTTTTGGCCATTTTTGTTAGGCATTGAACCCCACCTTAGGTACAGAGTGGTGTCCTCCCCTCCCTAATACCTAAAAAAAGTGTCATCTATGGCGCCTAAAGCTTAAACCATGGCATGGCAGTAAGCAGTAAGTTGGCCTAGTCTTTGCCCAATCTTCGCCTTCTTCAGTGGCCAAGTTGAAGTGTTCAGCGGTTCTTCGGCCTACCACCTTTCTTTTTCAAGGTTGAGCTTGTTCAATTGAATCTAATGCTATGCTGCCCTTCCCTTGTTCAATAGAAAGCGAGGTGCGCCGGAGGTAAGATACCGGCCCAAACAAAAGAGATTAGCCTCTTGATCGATCGATTGATTGGATCGAAGTACGAAGGGGTTGATTGAAGTGTGAGATCATCCCAAGACTAAGGCCGAGCAACTAGCTGCTGCAGGATTGAACGTCTATCTCACCACGCTCCCCTACTCCTATAAAGGCCGGCGGAAGGAATGCTCTGCTCATCTTTCTTACGGCTCGTTACCGCAGCGCTCGTTCACCCCTTCGGCTTCTTCAATTTAAAAAGGTAGTCTTTCTCCTATTCTTATTGGTAAATAGCGCCTTGAAGCGAAGGCATTATTGAATGAAAGAGATGTCGGGTCAGTCAATTGCATTAGGTAGGAGATGCAGGACCTGTCTTAATTTTGATTCCTTTGTATCTCTTCTTTACTTTTAAGTGAAAAAAGGGGGGGTGGTGACATTGTATACTTTCTTTTCTATGTCGCCGTCTCATCAATGAGCGTAGATTGATAGAGATGGCTTTTGTGCTGGTCAATCTGTATCCCATTCTTCAGGTATAGTTTTCTTTGATCACAGATCGGCAGATGATCCAACCTTTCTCCCCCTTTGGTCATTCAGTCATCTTGATTCGCCAGAGGGTCTTGAGCTAGCTTCCTAGAGGAGGCTTGATGGGAAAGAGAGGTAAGGAAGGTCTCTCTCTACCTCACAAGCTCTTGGATTCCATGGCTAAGGCTGACTTTGGCGGATTTTAGGTGAGGGTGGAGGAGTAGGATAGGAGGTGAGTGTAAGATAGAACCTCATGATTCTAGGGAAATTTTGGCATATAATAAGGGTGGTGCTAGGGCTCAAGACCATTTGGAAGGGGGAGTTGGATCATAAAGAAGAGTTTGTTCCTTTGTTTGAAGAGGAACAATCCTACCGGACTCATTTGAGCTAGGAATGGCTAAATTGATTGTCCCAGGAAGAAAGCTAATGAAAGCAAATGTCAAGAATAAATATCATGGTTTAACAGAAGTTAGTAAAAATCTCGCTTTTCTCTATCGTACTATGATTGCTAGATGGCATTCCAAGCTCCTTAATCTCATTCCTATCGAACAGGAATTAGAAGTAGTGCTAGTGAGGGTATGGAAATGCATTCATCTAATCTTTCAAGAAGTTATATAAATTGGATTGGAGCCCTAGACCGTTTTGGGTGATTTTTTCGTGCTTGTCCTTGGAAATAAGAGACAAATGTTCAGCCCTTTTTTCTAAAGAAGAGATTGTTCAATCTAGGGGAGATCTTACTAATAATAAGAAAAGTGGCTTCTTTAGAAACCCAACAGTGAAGGGATTTGACTATCCTGCGGTTCGGGTTGTTTAACCCTGCAGCCCCATTTTAGAAGTGCGTTTGAACTTGGTACTTATCCTTTCATTTAAGAAAGGCTCGAGAGACCTACTTGCCACGTGGCAAGAGGCCATTAACCAAAAAACTGTGATAAGATCTCAAAAGAAAGAAGAGTCTTCGAATCCGGGTCTCCTATGATACTTGGCACGAAGCCATGGGTCCTAAGGGAGATTGGAAGATAAATCCGATCTCCACTCTCTCAAAGAAATCCGAAGGCTATAAATAGGATATATAAACCACATGCGCACAAGTTTTTTTACAGACGACTTCACACTTGGAGCTTTGAAGAGGCACTCAAGTGCTTGAAGGAGAAATAAAGAGAATCTCTCAGTAAAGATAAGGAGAGATTAAGTCCCCAAGAACCCAAAAGACAAAGACAAGGTAGCAAGGCCTCGAAGATGGGAATTCTTGCATCTTCTTCTCTTTAAAAAATTAAAGATCTCACTGATCTTAGAATCAAATGTCTTCTCCTATGGTATATGTAATTCACGAGAAAGCCGAGAGACTTCCCAATGGTGTGTAACCCACCACCATCTTAATAAAGACCCTAAAAAAAGGGGGATTGTTGTGATCACTTTTCTTGTGTAAATCTTTATTTCATACTCGAATTTAGCTTTCACGGGAAGAAAGCAAAAAGGATTCTGACATTGGAATCCACCATGTACGACAAAGTTGACTTGCTAGAACCTCGAGCAACGACATTGGGATAGGACTGGGTTTGGGTTCCCGACTCTCTAAAGCCGAATTTTGAGCGGGCAAGTTAAATGGGACATGCACTTCTGCACTAGGAGATCTCCGTCTTATATCGCCAGCCTCCCAAAATGGACGAAGCAGATTCTATATCAAGGAGACTTTGGATAACGCTGGCATTTATGGTGCTGTCCGAGTCGCGCAAGAGTCTTACCATAAGGACGGATCGGCTTGGCCCATTCCTCAGACGAGGAAGAAAATGAATGTTTTGATCCCCTTCTGCTCCAACTCTTTCTGACCCGACCAATTCTATCTCATATGAGCTAGCAGGTCAAAGGCTATTTCGACCCTTTCAAACTGTTTTTCCATACAAGAAAGGAGAAATTCGCTTATGGCATTCCCCCACCCCAAGCATACAGAGGAGAGTTTGCCATGATAAAGGAAGTTTATTACTACGAAGCATATGAGTCTACATCAGGTGAAGTGAAAGGGATGGTCCTCTTTAGGAAGGTGGGCGGGAAATGGATAGAGCATAGATGGTTTGACAATTAGGCCAAGATCTTAATCTTCCCTTCTTCCTATGACCGACAGATTGCTCTTAAGAAAATACCCATCCTTAGTAAAACATTACGCTTTCTAGCTTACAAGAATGCTCTGAACAACGAAGCATGCGATGATTCCAGTTCTCGCGATCCATAGACAAAGAGGAACCTACCCATATATAGGCCCTCCCACCACCCATTCTCCATGCGGCTGATTCACTACTCTAGAGCCCTTCTCGAGTGAGGTTTTAGCCCTATGGATCCTATTGTATCCAAACAACCACCGAATGCCTTTGGTTTCACTTGATTCAAGCCATCTCCGTCAAGCCACTGCTTACGGCCTTCTTTAGTATGGGGACCTCGCTCCTACTCTCTAAAGCTTGCCACCCCTATCTATTAGTCAAGCTCGAAACATTCCATGACCCCCTGTCCTTGGCGTACCATGATGGTCCGCCTAACCAGCCCATCTTTATCCAGAGAAGCAACCCGCTCGCTCAAAATATGTCCCTTCAATTTTGTAACAAGACGTCCACACGATTACGAGTCCACTCCCGTCAAGCCTCTTCGACGACACTAGCCTACGGGTTTTTCCCACTAGTCATGGCTTGGCCGAACCTTTGGCTCTAATACCACTTGTCACGGCGCTAAGTCCTTCAAGCCCACAAACTGTGACACCCTGCTAACCTAAGGTCCGCTGTAGCAGAGTCAGCTAAAAAATCCCTTTGTTCATAGTCAAGCCTAATGCCCTGCAATCTTTCAAAAGCGCTCACGAGCAAGAAAATGGATGCGCTAACGCGCAACGGCTTTCGCGGAGCTCAATCCCTTGCTTTGTTCTATAGTCTAGTAAGGGGCCTTTTCTTGTAGGATGCCCGATGCACAGGAACGCCCAACCGGGTTTCTGCCTTCATTTGGTCGTGCTGCTATGATGTAACATGCAGTCATCCCGAGGCAGCAGGATGTATGGTATAGGGCTGCCTATTTTCTCTCCCTTCGAGTCGGGAATAGAGAAGTGGCTTATTTGGCCCTATATCAATCACAATTTTTAGGCGTAGCTGTTCACGAAACGTGCCATGGGACATCCGTCGGCGGCGGGAGTCTGACATCCGAGCGAGAGGTCAAACCAATCCCATTCATCGTGGTCTGATCCGAGCGGATCTTGTTCAATGAATTGATCCATTGTTGTATGCCCTACTTCTTAGTGCAGTTTTTCCTTTGGACCCGCCGTACTTCCTTTGACTACTCCTGAGATATAGTGGAAACATTTTGTTATGGTGGAGAGTGGGGAGTGAGAAAACCAATGCAGCAGAGAACGACCACATGAATCAGAATCCACTTATATTAAGACAGACGACTGAGAAAGAATCCACGTTTTCCAAGTGGTTGATCTTAGCGTGCTAGCCGCTGCTTCATTTCATATAGTGAGAACGCTTTCTCTTTCTTAGCGCTCTGCCCTCCCCCTTGTATAGTAAGGAGAACTCTGGTTGCGCGGCTTTCTCTTATCTTATAGGGGTCTATTTTCTCTGACTTGACTCAGCTTGACCTGCTTGACTCAGCGGTTAAAGTATCGCTTTCATACGACGAGAGTTATTGGTTCCGGCCGAAACCCCTGCTTTTGCCAGCATGACAGCAAGCATAGACTGGCAGCAAGGAGTCAACTGAATGACCAAAGCATCGGTTGCTTCCACTGGTGGCCTTCTTCGACTGCCTTGATGCCTTAATATCAAGGAACCCCCCTCTCTTCTTCTCTTCATGTATATGGGTTCCCTGCCCCGTCCCGAATAGACAAACAGGAAGAAGCTGAAGAAAGGCGAGAGAGAGAGAGAGAGAGAGAGTTGATACTCAACTCACCTCCCCTCTTCCATAATTAGGTGAAGACTGAGGGGGGGCGGAAACCCCAACGGGAAACCTTTCATCTTGCCACACGATTCTTTCACGAAGCGCTCTCTCAGACGTTTCCACTCCTGCACCCGCAAGAAAAGAGGTTTCATTCAAGATAGCAGGTGACCAAGTGCAAGTGAACAGCCCCGAGCAAATCTTCTAGAGAGCGTACCCTTTGTTTCTACTCTTCATCTCTTCAAAGAAAAACTAAAAATCGAAATAAAAAAAGAAAAAGAATCATATTTTTCTTCTATGGACCCCTTGGACCTCCGACCAATGGGGTGATGACACATGCATGCGTGCACATGAACTTATAAAAAGTGGGTTCCAAACCTGGGTGGCACTATGTAACTCAATCCACCGTAGGAGTTTCTTTTCTTTATTTTAGAATAGACTCTGAGATAGAGGAGACTTTAAGGAGATTTTGTCGAGATAAGGACTTGCATCAAGTAGTCGTAGAAGTCAGGTCTCAGACTCGCAGAAGACAAGTGAAAAGTCTCTCGAGGTTTCACCGTGGGAATTTCGTGAGAGTTTTCCCCGCTTTGAAACATTTTCAAAATCTCGCACAAATTCTACGTGGTTTTTCTGTAAAAACTCAGAAGGTTCCGCCAGAAAGAGTTTGGTCTTTTGAAGTTCTGGTTTAAGAACCTGTTTGAAGAAGACCAGAATTTTTGAATACACGTAGATATGCAGATCCAGTGTTTGAAGTTATTCTAGTTTGTTTCGATTTAGGGATTCCACAGTTCAGACAGAGACGTTGTTGAGTATGTGGCTTGACTTACTCCAAGGTGACTCAAGTCTTGATTGAGCAGTCTTTTCCATAGTCATCGCGGGTCCTGCTTTAGAACCGTTTTCACATTTAAAACTGTAGAGGGCGGTTTGTGACCTTCCCATTTTATAGTGAAACCGGGGACCGAAAGGTCGTGAGAGATGGCAAAAAGATGCATCCATTTTAGGCTAATTCAGTGTCTTGTGGATGCTATCTATGAGGTAGTTAGAGAGGCCCGAGGGATCTGTTGGGTTTTTTAAAATGACTAAATCAAAAGGCACAAACAAATGAAGGGAAAGCATGCTGTTTTTCTGAGGTTGGGTTTTGAGATGAGAGTAGGATACACACGTCGAAGAAATCCATTGTCTAGAGAGAGTGGAGTGATCTCAAAGAGTTTTCTATTTTCATATTTATTGACTTATATATATATTGTTTTTCAAAGAAAATCAAACTATATTTCTCATTTGCTGCCACTCAACAACAGCCGGTCTCAGCTCTGCACATTCCTAGAAATTTCTTCTTTCTTTCAACTATGGATTGTTATCATCTGGTATGAGAGTCCACGTTATGCATATATGGTAGCGATACAATCTTCTGGATCTATAGTTGCTGATATGATTACTGCATTAACGCATATGATTGTAAAGCATCGCAAAATGGAACCTCTAAATGTAGATCTTTGGAAGATGAGAATGCAGTTGCTTCTCAAAGAACGGGATCTTTTTTTTCATTCTTGAGAAAAGAGAAGCCCGCAGATCTGGCGCTAATGGCTTCTTCAATCAAGTGATGTTGTTGTAGCCAAACAACAAAAGAAAGCATATGAACATCATCTATAGTTGTAGACAATAAAAAAAAAAAGAAGTGCTTCGAAGCTGTGCTAATGGTGGTCAAGGATAAGGTACTAGTTTCAGTGGGAGACATTGAGTCTGCATGAGAAAGATGGGAGACTCTACAGAGAATGTATGAGTCAGTGACAATGGTAAACATTCAGTTTCTTCAGCAACAGTTTTTTCCAAGAAAGATGCAAGAGGGGACGAGTGTGTCTCAGCACTTAGACAAGATGAAGAAGATTATCAAAGAATTTGTAGCAGTGAGAGTCAAAATGACTGATCGTGATCAGTGACCGGGAAGTCCGCTGAAGTCCTTTGAGTCTTTGACAACCACTCTCTCCTGTGAAACTCCTCCTTTCTCTATGATTGATCTGGCCATTTTCTTTAGGCAGAAGCTGAAAAGAGATTTGAACAGCAGTCTGAAAAGACTAATACTGGGCAAAAGAAGATTAAAAAAAGAAGAAGCAGAAAGTGAGTGCAGAAGGACCTGAAAAACATAGAGTGTTGGTCCTGCAAGAAGAAAGGTCACTTGAGTTTTGAGTGCCCATAAAAGAAGGGCAAAGGGAAAAAGCCATGATGATCAGGAAAAGGTAGTGTTGGTCACTACTATGGCCATGTTTGCCAACATTTCAGATAGTTGGTGGATCGGGTCCTCACATCATATTTTCTTCCAGAAGGAAGAATTTGGTACATATATGATTGAAGAACTAGGTTCTTCATATATGGGCAAGCAATGGCACTTCGACTGTAATCAGAGGCCGAGGGAATGTGTAATTTGCTGTTGGAAAATGGAAAGTCAGAAGACAAATGTTGATATTTTCTTTTTGTACCTGAAAAGAACCTACTCTCGATGAGAAGAGCCTTGCCCTCTAAACACTTGATTGATGGGACAGGGGACTGTTTATAAATAATAGGATATCTCGAAAATTAGACATTTTGTTATAGCTTTCGGACACTCAAAGGATAGCCAAGGAGTAATCCCATCAGTGTAGTCTTGTGGATGCGAGTCAGCAACCATGATTTTATTGGTAAGAGTTTGAACCCCGATCAGAACTTAGGTTGTTACCTTACTGGTGCTTTTTATCCGAAGTCACGAATGCAAAACCATGATTGGAATTGAACCAATGTTTTCTTGTCGTCTTTAGAAGACCGTGGTTGGTGCTCGTGGTGCATAGTGTACCACATCGTTTTCTTTTGTTTTCTGAACACTAGCAAACAAAATAGATCATATTCCGTCCCCTATGTTGGCAGGCTAGCGGCAATTCCCAGATAGAGATTTGCGCTTGAGTTCTCGGTCGTCCAATTCATGTTCGAGGATTATAGATGGTTGTGTAGCGAGAAACGAAGACTTGGGGCAGTATGCAATCCGATCGGGAATGGTTCCTTCCCAGGTGGGGTATTTACATCTAGAAAGTCCATTATCTTTCTTTTTACTTAAAAACAATCCAATGAATGCTGCGAATCAAAGACTCCCTTGGTGAAATGGGAGGGTGAGATAGAATTCCTGACTATCAGTTCTGGTGCGAGTGGGTCATCGGGTAACACATCTCTGGGATAGGCAAAAGATAAAAGGGGCTTGGTTCGGTCCCTGAATGGAGAAGCGTATACCGATAGGAGAGAACCCTCTCTCAACTTTAAGTGACTATATATCTATTTTCCTCACTTCCATTCATTTCCATAACTACGGCAGGGTAGGATGATTGATCTGATGGGATAGGTGGTGCCGGGTGTCCCTCTCGTTTAGTGATCCCTGGAGTGGGCGTGGTCAAGGGATTCGGGGGTAGAGGAGGTCGGGCATCCACTCCAAACTTCGTGGGCACGTAACATGGTCCCTGATGTCCATTCCTTTATGACTTCCATGGGCAATCCGCCGGAGATAGGGGGAATTCCACCATTGCGTCAACGATGGGCAACATACATAAGGAAGTCAGGTTCGGTTCTAGCTTTCCAGCAACTCCTTTTGGGTGGAAGGGATGGAGGCGGACTTCAAGATGCTCTACTATAGTCTTATCAGCCATTTTTCGTGACATCATCTCACTATTCGGCAAGTAAATCCCGCTTATTGGCTCAATATATCTCTCAATAGATTCACTTGCCACAACGACCAGACAGGATAGGAGATCGCCCAACCTTCCAATATCTCTTTCTGAAACAACTATAACGGGGGGGTTCCCTACCCACTGGGGGTTTTTTCCCCACTCCAACTTCGGATTGTTGGAAATCATCCCCGACCAAAGAGAGTGTAGTCGTGAGAACAAGTCTCATTGCTTCCCCTTTTGCGAGGGAGCCCGCCAAAGGGATATTGGAGTCGTAGCGCATACCTCTTCTCGGGAAGGATGGCTTATTCAGAAAGGGACCCATATTTATCTTGTCGGACTTGAAAAGCAGGAGAAGCAGACGGCTGAGATGGTGGATTATTTCCCTCTCACTCCTTTCTTTTCTCTTTCTCACTATCATCGCTATGAATGGGATGAATAACTAGCTTCTAGTCCAATTAGCTTGAGCTCCAGCCCAAGCCTCAAAATCTAAGCTTCGGAGAACCTTCTCCCATGCGATGAGATGAATTCTATCTCTCCCTCCAACACTAGACCATGGACAACTCGTCTGAATTCCTTCAATCCTGCCAGCCATTCCTTTCGGGACCCCGGACAAGGAGGGAATAAAGGCAAGCTTTGAAGAATGGATTTCATTAAAAACAAGACCTTACCAGCTTGACCTAATAGGGCGGGCACCTTTCCAACCCGAAAGCTTCTTGCTTAATTTCTCTGTATCTGAATTCCAAAGTGCATCTCTTCATCTTCCCAGCATACCCAAATGAACCGAAAGGGAATTGGCTATTGAACAGCCAAACATATTCGGCCGGCCCTCGTAATGGGGATGGAGGATAAAGGAAGAACACCTTACTTGTTTCAAAAGACGGAAACATAGAGTGAAGGTAGGGCAGTAAAGTTTTCTAATACTGACGGTAACAACCTGCATTCTTCTACTCTTATTTGCATTGATTGGTTTGGACCAAGAGCCAAGGCTACCGCTAAACTTGCCAGCGCATCGGCATAATGATTGTGTGACCGTGGAACATGCTCGACATTTACTTCGAGGAATTTACTTAGGAGCTTGCGTGCCTTGATGAAATAAGGCTAGAGAGACCTCTTTCTTAATAGTGTAGACCATTTCAGTTGATTAACAATCAGTTGAGAATTGCCATACACTGTAAGAGGATCAATCTTCATCTCCAAAGCTATACCCAATCCTATGATTAGGGCTTCCTATTCTACAGCGTTGTTTGAAGCTGTTGAAGTCAGTGTGAACGAGTAAGGGATCATTGACCTTTCTGGGGTCATGAAGGCAATCCCTACCCCCTCCTGGATGAACCATCAAAGTACATCTCCCATGGGAACTGCACTTTAGCATATAAAACTTCTTCATCAGGTAGACTGGTTAGAGCAAAGGATTGTCATCTGAGGCTGGATGAGCTGCCAAGAAATCAGCCAACGCTTGTCCTTTGCCTTACAAAATTAGGGAAAGATCATGGACATTTTTTAGAAACCATAACCTCTTGGTGCTTATCCTTTAAGAAAGGCTCGAGAGCAAATACTTGAGCGGATCTTTTTTCGATATGAGCCGAACGGGATGTTCCAGGAGAGAGTGTCTGAGCTTTTGTACTGCAAACACAAATGTGAGGTATATCTTTTTTATGTTTGAGGCATTTGACTCTGTGTCCACTAGGGTACGACTTAGATAGTATAGAGCAACTTCCTTTCCTTCATCATTTTATTGTGCAAGAAGAGCTCCTAGCGAACCAGGGCGAGCTGCTGTGTAAAAGATTAGAGGATGTCCTTTGACTACAGCCCCTAAGACTAGGGGATTTAACAGAGACTCCTTGATGTCTTCAAAAGCATTCTGACATACTTGATCCAATTCGAAGGGTAGTCTTGTCCCCTATTAGAGAAGGGCCAGCATCGTCCAGATAGATTAGAAAGAAATCGTCAGATATATGCAAGGGTTTCAACCCTTGCCTTACCCAAAAAGCCAAGCTTGAGAAGGGGGAAGTTAAGTTAGCCTTAACACATCCAAATCTTCCGAAAGCTTGGGTAGTTGCCACTATCCCGACCTTTTCTGTCACTAAACCCACTTCATATGCCCCCATGCTTTCCCAACTCTCCCTCCTGCTACTCGGCAGCCAGCTGTTTCATCACTTGGGCGACCTCCTAGGAATTTGACGCCATTGGGATAACCTTGCATGCAGGTTTTAAATGTTTTGGTAGAAAGGGGGCTCTTAATAAGACTGTTAGCACCTAGACCACCACCAAATCCTCTTCCCAAGTTATATAACCCAAACGCTCATTGTGAATTCCATAAAGGTCCAAGCCATACAACTGATCCTTGCTTTTCTCTCATGCATGCGGTCCAAGATCTCATTGAACAAGGCAAAGTAGTGGTCTATTCATCCCCCAGCAGTTCCAACACAATTTCCCAAAACCCTCTCCCGCCGCATTCGGTAAGTGCACCGGTAGGGAGTAGCGCATCTGTGAATCTCATAGAGGATGCCCAGGGACAAGAAGACCTAGTGCACCTTCTCTCTTCAGCATCAGATGAGGTGAACGTGATTAGTCCCTTAGTTCTGCCAATCTATACGAAACCTTACCCCCGATGTCCCATCAGAGTTCTTTCCCAACTCCTATACCTGTGATCATTCCCGACTATCCATCCTTCGCCAATTTGCTGTCACATCCGTTGTTTCCCAATCTATCCCCTCAACAAAGTCCTTCCTCTTTACCTTTCTCTGGGCCCTGTAGTGAGTGATACTAGGAGCACCCCCGTTTTCGGTTGTAGAGATCCCAACTCTCATGCCCAACTCTCGTGAATCCCTCCCTACCTAAAATAACTAGTCAATGCATAGAAATTGGACACATGCAGCCAAATGCATGATGTCTTAAGAAAGATCAGGCCCGGCCTCCCCCAACAATGGAAGCAAAGTCTGAAAAGGCGGATCAAAAGTCTTCCGTGTATGATGTGGCTACCCAGCTCAAAAGCATCCCAGCACAAATTTCCATTTGGGAGCTACTTTCTACATTGGAAGCACATCGGGAATCAATTATAAGAGTGCTTTGAAAGGCGCACGTGCCTGAATGGAACAACTCGAGCCAAGGGTTCTATGGCCAACTTCTCCTTCTTCTATATTAGCCCTTATCATAGCCATCTTCATCTCCTTAAAAGGAGATGCAAAATTATGTGGAGTTGGAAGATAACCATCACATGGCCATTAAGGTTGAGCAGCAACTCAAAAGGAGGGGTGGTACACGTACAACCCTTGGCTCGAGTTGTTCCCCATGGAAACCAAGCTTTGCGGAGAAGGAGGAGAAGTTGGCCACAAAACTGAGCAAAAGTCAGAATCGGCCAGTCACGGTTACCAAGGTGACGATTTGAGGACAAATCTTTCTCAGGAGGGAAGGAATGATGAGGATCCGGTTGCACAAGCTCAAAGGATGGATCCACTTCAAGTACAAAGAGTTCAAATCACAAAAGCTAGAGAAAATAGAAAGGTTGAAGCACTCAATAGGAGTATGACGTGGAGCATGATGTGGAGCATGACATGGAGTGTGATGTGGAGTATGACAGCCTGCGTGGAGCATGGCGTGGCATCCAACATGAAAGCCCACATGGAGCATGATGTGGCATCCAACATGACATCCTACATGAACCATGACATGGCATCCAACATGGCAGCCGGCATGGAGCATGATTTGGTAACCAACATGGCAGCCTACATGGAAAGGCATCCTACATGGCATTACACTTGGTGCATGATGTGGTGTTCAATATGGCAGTCCACATGGAGCATGACAATGCATTTTAAATGATGACAAGGAAGCAAGACACCTTGGCAATCCTAACCAGGAAGTGGACAACCAATAGGAGTCTTTTTGGTGGATTACATATTTTTTATTTATTGCAATTTATATATCTTTATCTTTAAAATTTAGTTTAGGTTATTTAAACACTTTAGGACTCTTTAGGCTTCTAGTTTTTCTATTTAAGCATGGTTTCACAATGTATTAAAAAACTTTGATTATTATAATTTCTTTGTGAGAGTTTTCTCTTTGGTTCTTCTTAGAACTTTTCAGACTTATCAAGAATATTCTTGTGGCGTCTAAAACCTAGACTTATCACTCACTTTTCCTTCTTGTTCTTGAGTGTGGCGTCTAAACCATACATTTAGTTCTTTTCGAAGCATCAATTTGATTCTTAGGTCTTATACCTAAGGTTCTCTTTGTGTCATAGAAAACGGGTCAGTGTTTCTTATTCTTTAAAATCAATCCTTCATTTCTTGAACCATCATTGTTATCGGGTTTCATCACAAAGCGACGGCGAGGTTTATATCAAGCAAGGAGTAAATTGAGTGATATCCAAGGTGCTCTTGCTTCTGACCCTTCTAATGCTTCTCTCCAATCCGAGGAAAAATTGGCTTATAATGATTTCATTGATCTTGGAGATGCCGAGGAGAGCTTCTTGAGAAAAAAATCTAGAGTGCAATGGCTGAGTTTGGGGGATCAAAACATCTCCTATTTTTTTCCAAAAATTGAGGAAAAATAGGTCTAGAGTTAAAATTAATCAGCTTAAAGATCACAACGGTATCATGTTGACTGACCCTTCTGAGATTAGCCAGCATATTGTCCAGGCTTTCACTGACCTCTTGGGCACTCCCAACATTGAAAGAGAGCTAGATTGGGGTATTCTTGACCCCATATTGCCTAAAAAGCTTAGTTTGCATCAGATTGAGCTTCTCAACCAGCCTATCACCAGAGAGGAGATAAAACAGGTGATTTTTAGCTTTAATAGTGCTAAAGCTCTGGGTCCAGATGGATTTTCAGCTGGCTTCTTCAAAAGAGCGTGGCATATCATTGGAGAGGAGGTTATTGATACTGTTTTGGAGTTCTTTGGCTCCCAATCTGTTAAGGATAAACCTACACACCAAGTTAAAAGGATTCAACATCTTAAAGATGAGCATGATCAAGAAAGCAAGGAGCGAGTTCAAGAGGTTTTTAGTCCAATTAGCTTGCCTCAAGGAACAATAACAAGGTCGCGGTCTAAGAAGCTTCAACAAGCTTTAATCCACCATTTGCAAGGCTTAGTCAATTCAGCTAGTGAAGATCTACAAGGACATCAAAGCTTTGGGATAAGTGCAACACGACTCCAGTACAACTTGGTTCAAGTCCAAGCTATTAATGGGTTGGATTAAGTCTGTAATGGGCCATTTTTGTGTTACCTTTTGGGCTGAACGAAATTTCACTTTATTTAGAGTCCATTAGTTTTATTTTGCTTAATATAGTCTATTCTTAATTATTATTTAAAATATAATTAGGTTAGCTTCCTATTCTTGAGTTTTAGGATTTAGGAAACCTTTGTAAAGGCTATAAATATGCCTTGCTAGAATGTTTTAAGGGTCCAGAATTTTAATTGAAGAAAAACCAAAACGTTGTTTTGCTTTTATCTTTGTGTTCTTGAGTAGAATACATGCTTTAAGAAACATTCAAGTAGATTGATCACCTTCTTGTGGAGTGTTTCAAAACTGGAATTCAGAAACAAGTTTTCTTTATTCTAGTTCTTGATCATCTTAGGGGTTGCTTTAAGAAACTTTTCTTAGGGGTTGTTTCCGAATTGGTTATTGGGGTTTTCACGTTAATGCTTCGCGGGTTCCTATACATAAAGGGGTTCTCAAGCTTATTATTGGACGTTCCGTATCAAATGGAATAGACTCCCTGATTCAAACTAGGCTTCTCCTTAAGATAAAGTAAGGTCTTGGACTGATCAAGACATTGAATACATAAAGGGGTTCTCAAGCTTATTCTTGGAGGTTCCGTATCACAATCTTTATTAAAGTAGGTCAACACTACTACTGTTTCCCTTATCCCTAAGGTCCCTAACCCCTCTACGGTTAGTGATTTTAGGCCTATTTCTTGTTGTAATGTTATCTATAAATGTATTACTAAGCTTTTGGCAGATAAGTTGAGGCTGGTTCTCCCAGATCTAATCAGCCCGAACCAAAATGCATTTGTTTTGGGGAGAAGAATTGCTGATAACATTTTCTTATCCCAAGATCTTGTTTGAAACTACCATAGAAAGGGTAATAGCCCAAGGTGTGCCCTAAAAATTGATTTGAAGAAGGCCTATGATTTGGTGAATTGACATCTTATTGGCAGGATCCTTGATTGCTTGGGGTTCCCAGAAAATTTCACTAAGTGTGTTATGGAGTGTATTTCTACCTCCTCTTTCTCTATCAATATCAATGGTGAGCTGAAAGGGTTCTTTAAAGGGGCCAAGGAGATCAGACAAGGAGACCCTATTTCTCCTTATTTATTTGTTTTAGTAATGGAGGTTCTTTCTGGCATCCTTCATTTTGCTGCCCAAGACCCTAACTATGAGTTCATTGGAGGTGCAAAGAGCTCAATATAGTTAATCTTTGCTTTGCGGATTATCTCTTCATTTTTTGCAAAGGAAATGTGAAACCAGTCCAAATTATTAAGGAGGGTCTCCTTCTCTTTGAAGCCTTATCTGGGCTTCAGCCAAATCTTCTTAAGAGCCAGATCTTCTTCTCAGGGGTGTCTGATACTGTCCAACAACATATTTTGGAGTATGGCGTTAACCGTGGGTTCTTTGCCTATGAGATACTTGGGAGTCCCCCTCATTACTTCTAAGTTGGGAAAGACTGATTGTGACTCCTTGGTTGAGAATATTGTGGCCAGAATCAGATCTTGGGAAACAAAATATTTATCTTTTGCTGGGAGGCTTCAATTGATCAAGTCAATGTTGGTAGCTATGTTTTAATTCTTGTTTGGGTTGTTTATTATCCCAAAGAAGGTCATTAAATCAGTCCAAGCAGCCCTTAGGAACTATCTTTGGAATGCTAATGAGGCGAAGCAATCTGGGGCCAAAGTAGCTTGGGAGGATGTTTGCTTCCCTAAATCTCATGGGGGTCTTGGTTTAAAGGACTTGATTCTGTCCAATGAAGTTTCAGTGGCAAGGCACCTTTGCTTCTTAATCTCAAATGATTGCTATTCCTTGTGGAAGGATTGGTGCTTCACCTTCTTAGTGAAAAAGACCTCCATTTTTATTGCTCCTATTCCTTCTGCTTGCTCTTGGGTTTGGAGAAAGATTCTGAAATTGAGGGATAAATTCTCTCCCTTTTGCAAAGTTACTATTGGCAATGGGGAGTCTGTGAGGCTTCTTACTGATCAATGGCACCCTTTAGGGGTTCTCATTACCAAATTTGGCCCAAGGATTCTCTCGGGTATAGGGTGGGATATTGACTCTAGAGTGAGTAAGGTGATTCCAAATGGGTGCTGGAATTGGCCCTCTTCAAACACTTTTGAGTTTATGGATATTAGAGATACCCCTCTCCCCTCTTCCAAGGGTCTAGTGAGGGATTCTTGGGTTTGGACCCCTAGCAAGAAATGGCTTTTCTCTATTAAAGATACCTATAAAGCCCTTGCTCTTGATAGGGAGTGTGTGAGGTGGGCTAAGTTGATTTGCGCCAGCTCTCTCAAGCTCACTTAGCTATCCTCAACCACCCTTATACAGAGGAAGACGTTCACATAACTATCTCTAGTTTGGGGAGTAGTAAAGCCCCTGGTCCAGATGGCTTCTCTGCTGGTTTCTTCAAAAGATGTTGGCATGTTGTGGGCAAAGATGTTACTAAGGCTGTTTTGGAGTTTTTTAGCTCCCAATCTTTATTGAAACAGGTTAACTCTACTGCCATTACTCTTATACCTAAGGTCCCCAATCCTTCAAAGGTTGGTGACTTTAGGCCTATATCTTGTTGTAATGTTGTTTATAAATGCATTTCTAAAATGCTTGCTGACAGACTTAAAAGAGTGCTCCCTGATCTTATTAGTAGCAACCAGACTGCTTTTGTGCCAGGGAGGAGAATCGCTGACAACATCCTCTTATCTCAAGAGCTGGATAGAGGTTACCATAGGCCTTCTAATAGTCCCAGATGTGCTTTCAAGGTTGATATAAAAAAGGCTTATGATAGCTTGAATTGGGAGAGTATCGGGAGAATCTTTGACTGCTTGGGGTTTCCTGATCATTTCTCTAACTGTGTGATGGAGTGTATCTCCTCTCCTTCTTTCTCTATTGTGGTCAATGGGGAGTTGACTGGCTTCTTCTCTGGTGCTAAAGGGCTTAGACAGGGTGATCATATCTCTCCCTATCTGTTTGTGTTGGTTATGGAGGTTCTTTCTGGTATTATCAAGCATGCTTCTCATCAAGCGGACTTTGGCTATC
>QANY01009882.1:0-87112 GCA_003255025.1 Datisca glomerata
TTAACGATCTCTAAACAACTCACATGGTTGTCCACTAGTGTTCACCTAGACTAAAACTTTCAAAGCCTCCCTACCAAGGCTGGAAATCCAACGGTCAAGATGATTTGTAATTTGTAAAGCACCATATAAATCACATTTTAGAAGTGGCATTCAATAGGGAAAGCATCAAACAAGGACAACAAGTACCTAAATGTAGAATAGTATAGTCTAACAAATACAATAGATATCAGATGGGACTAGCGTTTACCTTCTCATTATTCACACCCTCAAACATGGCCAAATTTGGGACTCTAGCTGCACAACAGAACTTAACCATTTAACATATAACACACCCATCTCATATATACCCAAACAAGACATTTTACAAAACGATATTGCACAGTTCATAATTGACACAACCATCAAGTGGAAAAGGAATATAGTTCTCACATAGAAACACAAATCGATCTCATCTATTAAAAATTTAGTTAGAAGGATGACAGTTCTACGAGTCTCTCTCATCATTTTCATCATTTTCTATCTGCTCCTCTTCATCTTCATCGTCATCACTGATATCACTGACATCATTATCATCATCATCAGTAGTAGAATTTTCATCTTCATCTTCAGCTACCACATTGTCATTTACTAATTCATCATCTTCACCATTACCATCGTCACTTTCTATCTGATCTTCCCTATCATCAGCTACATCAAGCTTATCATTATTATCATCACTACTGAATGTGGACTCATTAGTATTGTCCTCGTTCAACTCAACATTCTTATCTCGCAATAACTCAACACCAGGAATGTCATTGGCTACACTGACTTCTCCATATGCTTTTGGTTTTGCCTTTGGATCCGTTGGGCGTCCCGGTGCTTCTTAACCAGCAGTGACAAACAAACCTACATACAAAGAAAATATTTAGGCCACCTAAATTTATCAGCTACATATAGACTGAGGCATAAAAAGATAAGGACATTCCAAATTACACTCACTCAAAGACAAGAAAATCAACAGGGAAGATGTAAATAATCCAATAATCCAATAAGTGAACGTGTTACCACTGAAATTGCCTTCTCATGTGAGTTCTTGTATAAAGCAAGATCTTGCAGCAAATCTTCTGTCATTATCTTGTTCCCGGAAAAAATACCAGTATCAACAGTTTGCAAATATAATCATGAATGTCGAAAAGTGAATGGAAGACATCAAAGGAGTACACTTCGTTGGAATAAAGAGTTAAGACTTGAGAGTAATAGTCACTGGTTAGCTTATGAAAATGAATACCCGCACTAGATTCAGAAAGAAAACCGTACAGAAAATAAAGAAAAACTGAACAAAATGGAGAAGGTTTAAAATTTAATTGATATTACCAAGGACAAGGCGAAATAAATATAACATATGATCTAAGAAGCGAACTTATTAGTTTAAAAATTTATAAAGAAATTCTGGACAACATAAAACAGATTCTCTTAAAATAGCAGATTAAATAATTTTATTGTAAATTTAGTATAACATACCAGATTTGAATGCAACTGGAATATATAGATACTTACCAAGGGAATTCGTAAGCATAACTCCCTTATTACATTAAGTCCAACAGCAATGGCCTGGCAAAAGTAAAATGAAACTTATAATCGGAGGCAGGAGGATGAAAAAATGAACAGTGAACGGATCTTTTAAGCAAAACCTCTGGACGTGATCGATCATGTATAAATTAATTTACTATTTGCTTGACAAAGGTTTGACTGCATCAAAGGGAACCTGAGTCCAAAATTGTTGCTTAAGTCAATGATAGGAAATTATGGAAGTTGAAAGAAATACAATTAAGCAAACGATCGCTCAACATAACATATCATGGCAGGCTTGAACTGTTGCAACAAGTAAATTGGTCACATCACGTTGATGGGGCTGGAAATGCAGGTATATTCAATTAATCATTATGTGCTTATCTTTATAGAATTCAATTTTAGAATCCAATTAATTAGTTAATGACGTACCTGCTCATATTTCTAGAGGAAAGGGTAAAAATTTAACAAAATCAATTGATGAAGACCAACGGTTCTAGTAACTACTTTCAGCATCATCATCTTAACCTGATAATTAAAAAATTAGTAACCAGGCAACATAACCATATTTCTCTGCAGTATCACAAACAAGCAAAGAAATTAGGTAACAATATTGTACTATTTATTTCCTCTCGCATACTGACTACAGACAAAAGAAGATTTTTTTTCTTTTTTAACAATATAAACAGAAAGACGTCATTAATAATTGAACTAGAATACTCCATTTGAGTGTGATGGGCATAAACTAAGACATAAATAAGAATGCAATTGTGCAAAAGTCCAAGTTGGCTGAGCAACCGAATGTTGTTGTAACAAGACTTCAAATTAATTTGAAATCTGAAAATTGAAAAGTTTTTAAAGA
Organism: Datisca glomerata; assembly: GCA_003255025.1. Classification (NCBI taxonomy): domain Eukaryota; kingdom Viridiplantae; phylum Streptophyta; class Magnoliopsida; order Cucurbitales; family Datiscaceae; genus Datisca; species Datisca glomerata. The sequence continues at coordinate 2,414 of QANY01009882.1, forward strand.
ATGAGCAATTATATATATGCAAACACACACGCATATTATAAGTATATATGTACATATAAACAAGATTGGTATTAATATGTAAAATTGATCAATTACATAACTAAAAATTGATCTCATCAATGCCAATATACCAGTCTTGACACAACTATATAAGGTCACATTAGTATCATACACGAGTGAGAGAGAAGACTTAAGGGCCCCTCAGGTTTACAATGGACAATCAGTAAGGCACCAGATACATGACCAATCTTACTCCTACTCTCATATTTAATCATCCTCTACACATACGATCTTTTAAAATCCTTAATGCATGAAATATTTTACCCCTACTATTTCTATAATAGTAAAATTAGAACAAACTTACATACTTAAGTCATATCTGCATCACAGAAGTTAGGTCGTACAGATCTGGGTAAGCATCATTTTCCCCTATCTCAATGCCGATCTGGAGAAATAAATAAGAAAAACACAATATATACAAGATTGACTTACATCTCTAGCACTGCCGAATCCTGAACGGCTTATGGCCTCCATAGCAAGCCTAACCAGACGAACAGGTTCCTCCATGTCTTGGAAGCCGAAATCAAAGAAAATCTTAACAAAAAATAATAAAAATCGAAACCTTTACCTTAGGTTGCCACCGTGAAATTCAAAACAGTAAACATCAGAGGGACAAAACCCACCTTGAACCCTTAGCTTTGGTTATGGTCAACGTGACGCCTTAGCCGAAATCAAAGGAAAATGAGAAGAAAGGAAAAATTCAAAACCCTAGGTCAGAGATTCGACTATCATGAAGAGGGGGGGGGGGGGGGAGGGAGGGGAGCTTCGATTNGGGGGGGAGAGAGAGATGGGAGCTTCGATTGTTTTAAAGATGAGAGAGATGAGAGGAAATGCTAGGGTTGTGAGAAATTTGAGCAATATATAGATGACATTTTCATAATTAAAAGGAAATATGGATATATATAACTAGGATATTTATGACTGTCATTGTAGCCCACTTTTATAGTAGCATAGATCTTTGCCTCCAAAAAGTTGTTTTCAAATTTTATTTAGTTTTAGGGCTAAATCAGATTTATGTTTTCTATCTACCTCTAAGTCTTCATTTAATAAAATCAATTCTTCTTTCAATTGATCAATCCTAGTTTTAGGATTGCCTTTCAATTTTTTATTCCACAATTTAATATTAGACTTACATCCTTTAAGTTTGGCAATAAGATTACTCGTACCTTTCTCTGAACCATACTCTGTCTAACTATTGGATAAAACAACCTCAATTTTCATCCTCTAGCATTCACTTAGCCTTAAACTTAAACATTATAGTTGAATTAGGGTATTTCATTTCAAGAGATATTATGATCAAGTCTAATATTATGAGAGATTTAAATGAGGACACCAATAAAAAATACCATTGATAATAACTCTATCCAACCTTTAAAGTTCCCACATTGTCTTTAATTTCTCCATGTATAAAAACTATCTTTTGCATTAACATCTATAAAAATACAAGAATTAATGAAATCACTAAATTTTTTAGGCCTACTAAAATCAAATTCGATTCTTGCCAGATTTTTCTTGACTATTAAGTAAGTCATTAAGGTCACAACAATCAACCAAGGAACATAGCTTCATTGGTTAGATCTTGATAACTTTTCATATTGAAACGACCTATCCTTCTTATACCTAGTTCCATACAAGAAAGTATTTCTACTTAATAGCTTAAACATATATCTATAATGAGTATTAAAAATACTATTAACAACAATCTCACTATCCTAACAAACAATCATTTAACAAGAAGGTCCTATAGGTTCAACAATGTGGTAAAACTCATATTTCCATTTTCTAATTAAAGATTTAGTTTCTAATTAACTGGAAAAATATTAGGGTTAACTATAAAGGGGAACTTTTAAAGTAAGAACTATCAGGTTTTTATCCAAATTCTGTCAGTTCCAAAATAATATACTTATTGATCCTTAGATGGCCTATTAGGGAGGAACATCATACTCCCATCATCAGTAAGAAAATTTTGACCAACATCTACATTATTCAAGATATGTTGGAAACTCAAATCTTTAATAAATTCTCCCATTTCTATAATAGGTCTATTCTTCCTATTACTTTTATTGTTTCCAGAACTGTTATAAAGAGAAGAAGAGGAATTATTAAATTTATCAGGATTAGATTAACATGTATCTGATGAGCCTACATCACTAGAATAATATAGAATCTTACCAGATGTTTGAACTGACATACCTGTGCGGATTTGTCAAATTCTAATTTGTTTACCTTTATACTTTGATTCTCCTTGATAATCTTGAAAATATTGATTATGTGTATTCTGGGTTTCACCACTTAGACTTGCAATACTCATGTTTCCTCCTTATCCTTGCCTAGTACATCTTGACACGAATATGAGTTTTTTTTTTTATTTTTCGCTGTTCTTAGCCATTCTCATCAATTCATTTCTCAAAGGGTAAGTCCTAACATCATGACTGATTATACCACACATAAAACAGAATTGAGGCAATCTATCAAACTTGCATTCAACACAAATAGGAGATTTATCTATGCGTTTCACCTAAATACCTAGAATTAAAGAACCTTTGATAAATAAACCCTAGCCCTAATGAATATTCCTAGATATTCACTTAGAGTATATTCATGAATCTCCATGATACTTCCCACTCTTGCTGCTAATCTTTTCATAATTTGCTGCATGACCAAGTCACGATGGAGATCCTGAATTTGAAGAGCCACTATAAAATCAAAATTCATTTCCTTCACTTGAGAGCCACTATAAAATCTTTTAAGTATCAACAGACTTCCATTAAAACTACAAGGGCTTTACCTTTCTATCCTCTCAACATCCTTCTAACTCTTAATCTTGAATAGGAACGTGTTATTTTCCAACAACTTAACTTCCATATCTTTAACTAATCCCTAGCTTTTCCTCAATACATTTGCGATTGCCATAGTGTTGAAACTTTTATAAGTTATTTACTTCCTACTAATCATGTTTCTTGAATGTGTGATTTTTCTTGCAGTAAATCTTCAAGATTAAGAATATTTTTGAATCCCTCACATAGATCTTCCACGATGCTCAAAAAATGACGAACAAACAACTCACCATTACCATGACCAGAAGAAGTAGAAACTTCCAGTCGACATTTTGTAGCCTCGTAGGAGAAATTTACTCTTTGCTATGTAATTGTAATCCAATATTAATTTTTAAAACCTTCAATGAAGATTAAATACCAGAACCAGATTTAGAATAGAGTCAGCGAGACAATGATGAGTCAATATTGATTTATGTAATCCTTCAATAAAACAAAGTCTGAGGAAGAGATATGTCTAGATCAACAACATATAACCTTTATGAACCTACTTGTTAAATTTGAATAAACCAACATTTAGGTATATTGATAAGTGAATAAGAAGCAGGGAAGTAGACAAAAATGAGAACAATAGGTGAGAACAATGAAAACTAGAAATCACAACAAGAGAAATGCTATAGAGAACAAAAAGAGAAATAAGAACTTAGAAAGTCGGAAGAGCTTACACTTCTTGGAGAATTCAAGAGAGGCTAGAGGATGCTGATCTCAAGTTTGAGTGTGGGCTTATAGACGTTACCATGTATATATATATAGAGGATGCTAATCTCAAGTTGAGTGTGGGCTTATAAATTATCCATTCACTAGTGGATTAATGACACTTAAGGATCACGAGGTAATTAGAAGGGTAAAATAATAATTTTAATTAGTTTTAATTAACGAACCAATAATTGGAGGATATAACTACATGAATTGATTATATCAATGGACTATATGAGAATATTCTATAAATACATTTTATAATCACTAAGAGTTCAATTCCATAATTATAGTAGAGTAATAATTGAATTAATAAATAAGATTATTTAATTAAAGAGTTTACTTTTTTAAGTCATGAGAAAATAACTAACTTGGAAAGTTATTATCGGACAAATATATGTAAGATTAATTAATTGAATTATTTATATATAGAAATGTAATTTTTGGAATTAATATATATAAATAATTATCGATAAGTGATACATAATATTTAATTTATGAAATTAGACAATTAAATTATTGTAAGATAATATTCTGGATCATCTACATCTATTATTTATGAAATAACAAATAATTTAGTTGATAGAGTTAATCAGATATGTTGATTTTGAATTAACTTATATCTAGATATTTATCTAATTAAAATAAATATTTAATTAACAGTAATTGTCACGTGTCAATAACAGATAGGGTATTAGAGATTGGCATAGACTATTGTAGTGTCACGTGGTATTACAGTAGTGAGGGTGCAACACTGTAGTGCCACATGACACTATAGTGGTGCTGTGATACACTGTGTTATCTCACGACACACTGCAGTACCATGTGACACTGTGGTTGTTTACCATTATACAGTGGGTCCCACTGTATAGGACAATTTGAAATTAAATATTTTTTTTTTAATTTTAATCATCCTTATATATCTGATACGCTATTATTTGGAATAAGATATAGATTTTATTCTAATGACCTAAGTTGATCAGTTGATCAGATTATCAGTTGATCAATCAAAGAATTGAGTTGTGAACATAATTTCTCTGAGTGATTTTCTCTTGGATTAATAGTTAATCAAATCTCTAAAAGAATAATCATCACGTTCTTTTAGAGAATCGTCTCACAAAAATCATTCTCAGTAAACTTCTAGATCTCATGTGTTGAGAACATTTAGAAACATAAAAAGCGTCTTGTAACATTCTACGTGCCCGCACACGTTCTAGTGCATTGGGGATTGACTCACTTGGTGTGGATCTAGGATTCAACTGATCGTCGGAACGGTTTTGTGGGATAGAAGATCGATCGATTTTGCAAGGACGTTTGGTATATGATTCCGAACCTTGTATGTTTTAGATTTAATATATAAATATATCATGGATCCTGACTGGTTGAAAAGAGTTTTCAATAAAAAGTTTTTTTTATTATCGTGGCGCCGCGCTTGCTTTTCTTTTTATCGAAAAAGGTTTATTTTTATTATTTTTTAATCGCCTCCGCTGCGACTACGCCGCATTTTCCATCACTTTGATAAGTCAAAATTTCATTTTGTGGGCCTATTCCAACTCAAACTGTGAAATTTTTTACGGGCTGAAATGAAATGGATAATTTTTTTTGGTGAAAAGTACAGATTTCACTTTTTAGGGTCATTCTACATAAATGCCCGTTTTTTTATTTGCATGTATGACCCTTTTTTTCTTAGTATTTTACCTTTCTGTTTTTTTTTAAATATCATTTCCCCTTTTTGCCTCTATCTTCCCCGAAAGCTTCCTTCTTGGATCTGAGTTTTTTCTTTGAACTGAGAGTTTCAGGTTTTTTTCTTCGAGCTTTAAGATTCTTGGTTTAATCATGATTTTTCAGTTGTTCTTCTTCGATCGCAATTTTAGATTTTAGCTTTTGATTTTAAGATTCCTCGCGCCATGTTCCTCTTCTTTTTCAGCATGTTTTCCTTCGTAGTATTAGCGACGAAGATTGCATTGTTAGTGTTTAAAATTGGTTGTTTGTGCAGGATATAATGCTTTGTTCACCAGGAGTAGTTAGGGTAATACTCCGTTGTGGGTTTCCATTTTCGTCATATTAGTTTCGAGTTTCGTTCTTGGATCTGAGAGTTTTTTTTTCTGTTGTTTTATGCGAGGGATCTGTCAATTTTAACAGCACATTTATATGCTTAAACTAGTATTTAAATTAGATATCATTCATATCTAATGTATATACTAAGCATATACATATGTATATTCTTAAACCAATATTTAAATTAGATACGATACATATCTAATTTATATATACATTACGCATAGCCAGTGTAAATGTGCTCAATATTTTAGACTATTATGGTATTCGTAGACAAAAACAAACCAATATTTAAAATTAAATACCATACGTAGATAATTTATATATATTATGCATAGTCAATTTCCTTCCCTTCAATTAAACGCTGTTTTTCATTAAATGGTAGCTACAGTTACGCGTAACCTGTAGCGCGTGTTTTAGGCTATTTCCATAAGAGCCTAATGGTAAATGGCTTTACCATTTACCATTATCTACTGGGCCGTCGTGTCATTTTTGTAATTAAAAATGTGGGCGATCATTTTACTACATAGATAGTCCAAATGGGGCATATGTGTAGTTCTCCCTATTTTTTGTGAAAATGAGAGATATATAGGATGAAAATGTTAATGAATGACAATTTTTAATGTTTTTACTTATAAGAATGATCCGTTTTTAGTTACAAAGTTTTAAAGTAATTGACAGAGTTATTAGCATAGAGGCTTAAAATTGACCCAGACCTCAGCTTATAAGTCCAAATATCATTAAATTAGTCTTGGGCCTGACCCAGACTCTTTACGTCACTATGGAAAGTCCATAATTTCTCCTTATAAATATTGGGTGTCTAGCTCATTCATCAGGTATTCTAGCTTTCTAGCCTCACATTGTCAAAATCATCACTGACTTGAGTGTCAGAGTCTAATTGGCTAAACACTATATCAGTGGTAAGTTAATACTCATACGTTCACTCTATTTGTTTTATTCTCATGTTCATCATCCAATTACCTGACGAAACGTGACAGTATCTCTGACAGTAGATTTTCAGCATCTAAAATTAGGCTATTAATGTTGGAATTATGTCCATAGTTCAGAACGTTATTCGCAGTCTTATGATCGACTTGGCAATAGAATTCGATTACAAATGTTCGGTTGAACCAATGTATGCCAGTTTTGGGGCATGAGAGTGGAGACTCATACAATTAACCTAGACGTGTGATGGAACATGTTGAATGCACCGATGACAAATTAGTTTAGAGCAAAAACCATTTACCTAGCTCTAAATCTAATTGTTACACCTTAAGAGTATTTTTTTAATTACCTTAATCCTGAGGTGAATACGTAGCTTGACCTAGTTACTTACGATCTTTGATATGTCAAATGTGTAAGTTTGAATTGGTGGACAATATCTCGACTGATGGGATCGTAATTCAATTATGTTGGAGTTACGCGATTTACAGATATGAAAATTCGTGGTTGAATTGCGAAAGCAACAATATCATCTTATGGTTTGTTGATGAGTGTGTGATTTATGACTTATGAATTGTATGAGACAACTCACTATTATGTCTTTCTTATTCATAGTCAATAAATGAGTTAATGAAATAATAACAATAGGGCTAAAACCATAATTTTACATCATCTCTCTTGTTACTGATATTCACGATGGGTAATATGTTAAAATATTCCATGGACCGTTAAAAAAAGATGTTATTTGCATCATTAGAAAATGTAGTACGCATGAATTGAGAGTTGATTCAACATCGAATCTATAGTGGAGTCGTACGATGTCATGATTAAATAGGTCGAGAATTTATAAAGATAATTTCACCAGGTATTTGAATCCTATAACTTTGTTCATGTGAGTCCAATCGTTTTCAGGAATAGCACATGAGAATAGGAATAGAAAAAACGATATTAGTTGGACCAAAATGTATTTTGGCGCCAAGGTGTATTTTCTACGCTCATATGTGATGAGTGTTGTTACTTAATTAGTTAAGTGTGATTAATTATATTAAAATTAATTAATTTATTATTTTTTAAATATTGGATAATTAATAAATAAAAAAAATTAATTAACTAATTGTTAGAGATCAATTTGATTTATCAATTGTTAGAGTTTCGATACAACACAAACTCTAAGATGATGTATACAAAATTCGGCCGTGATGGTTATTTCGGGGTCAATTTTTGGAAATTTGAAATACATGAGTATATCTACAACTTCCTCAAATTAATAACTATATATATGTGATAGCAATTTGATTGCCCCATAAAAAATATATTAGATAAACACAATTCTAGAATAAAGTAATTGATACTTCTCAATATAGTGTGACAGAGAGATAAAAAGAGTTTTCTTCCCCCATTCACATGTTGCCGCCGAATTTCAAATTGAAGAAAGAAAATTTTGATTTTTTCTATTCAATCGTTTTGAAAGCTCACACTCAGTTCCTAAACAAAATCTCATGAGAGATATTTCTGAAATTAACGAGTGGTTATTGATGTGAATTTTTTTTTGGAAAATTGATTATTGAAGATCGTACTTGGATTTTGGTTCTTGAATATCAAGCTTAAAGATTTGGATTTTAAAGTTTGAAGAACGTGAAGATGAATACAATGATTCAATCAATTCAAAAAATCTCCGACACATCGCAAATGTGAAAATCATTTCAACATTTTTCTATTCGTTTAAATATCGATTATGCATTCGTTTGTTGTTTTAGTTTTAATTATTCAATTTGATTAAATAAGTTTTAGAAAAGACTTTTGATATTCCACCCACGAACCGTTCTTGGTTCAAACTTATTTTTCTTTAATTTTAAAATCACTGATCCGATAATTGGTATCAGAGCCACGTGTTCTTAATTATGCATATAGATATTTGAAATGAACGTGTCCGATGAATTTGTTGAAATTGGTATATATTTGTGTATGGTTGATTCAAATATGTTTGAATGTGTTATGTGATTGGATCCCTATTTATCGGCTCTAGCCGTTTTTGCTTTCAAGTTTAGAATTGATGTACGCAAGATTTGAGGCATATGATTTTATATAATTTTTTTGCAAAGTAATAATTTTTTATGAATTCGTTGTAAAATCATCAGAAAATGCCATTTGCTGACGCCGGCGCCGGAAGTTGCCGCCGAAAATGTTGCCCGGAACCCGCCGGAAAAGTCACCGAAAAAGTTACCGGAGTGTTGCTGGCCGCCAGTCGCCACCGCCGCCTGCCACCTTGTGTCGTTCTCTACATGGTGACTATGATTTGTGAAATCCTAGGCGATAACAATTAGAGTTTAAAAAACCCTGCGGAATTTCAAGATAGCCCTTATCCTATCTTTTAAGTTTTAAATCTTGAATTTTTGAATTTTAGATTTTAAACGGATAAAAGATAATTCAGATTCAAAAGATAATTGTCTATTTTATCTTTATATCTTTTGAATTTTGAATTCAAATATAATTATCTATTTTATCTTTATATCTTTTGAATTTTGAATTCAAAGATAATTATTTATTTTATCTTTTAAATTTGAATTCAAAAGATAATTATCAATGTTATCTTTTTATCTTTTATTTTATTTTTTAAAAAAGATAATTAATGAGATTATTTAATTAAAAAAATATTTTTCCTTAACTAAAGGGTTTTAATCAAAATTTAAATTTTGATTTTTTGAAATTTTTAATTTAAATTTTAAAATTTGAAATTTGAATGGAGACAATTACAGATGCTATGAAGACTTGTATTTAAATTATTATAATTTAATTATTATTCTTTTTATGTGTTGTAATTAGAAATGAGTCAATATAGAGGTTAATTTTGAATGAATGGTTTATTATTAATCTCGCATCATCATATAAAATGTCATATAAAAATAAGGATATGTCAATATCAAAATGCCATGTAGCATGTACATGCATCATTGTAATATAAATTTATAAAGGGTTATCATTTAAATACAATGCGAATTTTATCAAATTTATAAATTTTAAATTGGAATTTATTTATTTTTATAAAAGTTTATAATTTTCTAAATTAATAAAGAGTTATGTTTTTTTAAGAGCAACGAAAAATCCATTTTTCTAAAAACTAAGTGGGATGGTCGTTTACGTTGAAACGTTCCCAAGGTCCCAACGCAAATCTGATCGTGGCATGAGGAATAGTTTAGAGTCGTCCTAGCGGTCCTCTCTTCAGTGGGAGAGACTTTAGAATCGTGTCGTTTTGAGTCATCGAGTTGTTTAAGAAGCTAAAACTTGTAAATGAAGTGGTGAAGCATGACCGTCCATAGACAAACTGTTAGTTCATAGCAACTTTTAAAGCCGATGTGTTGGTTAAATATTTAGACCGAAGCACGTTGGAATCCCTCATAGGTGCTAGTCAATGGGGCTAAGGTGACCAAAACTAATGGTGATTGGTTAAGCTAGATGTAGTGATATCTTGAGAAGCGTTAACCAAATAAGAGGAGTCTCGATGCGATAAGAGGTAGCTTAGACATTGTCCTTAGATGAGACAAGCTATCTTTGTTGATAGTAACATCATGGAAGAAATATTTTTTATTGGATTTTTAAATATTTAAGTATTTGCAACATGCATCATACTTTCCTAAATGATTGAGTATTTATTTACACTGCTTTATTTATTCTTTTCAGTAATCATGTCGTTATCCCCACTCTCAACTGTCTTAGAAGCGAACAAACTCATTGGTGAAAATTATGTAGATTGGAAATGCAATCTTGATATCGTGCTGGCGGTAGAAAAACACAAGTTTATGCTCACCACCCCTTGTCCCATTGAACCAATTGCTAAATCGACTTAATAGGAAAATGATGCTTATGTTTCTTGGTTGCGTTCTGATGAGATCGCCAGGTGCTACAACTTGACTTTTGTTAGTAATATGTTATAACGACAACATCAGAACAGGCAGTTGTGCGAAACTTCATGAACTGCAGGATGGAACCTGGAACTCCTACCAGAGAACATATGATGCTGATCATTAGTTATCTGAATGAGATGGAGATCATGAGTGTTAGGTAAATGGCAAGACACAAGTTGATATGATTCTTGAGAATCTGGCTGACACTTTTGAGAACTTCAAACTTAATTATTCGATGAATAAGTTGAGGTACTCACTTCCTGAGTTGATGAAGGAATTGCAAGGTGCCGAAACCCTGTTTCTGAAGGGTAAGAGGAAGATTAGAGAAGTAAAATTTACTAAAAGTAAATCTTCCACCTCTAACACCAAAAGGAAACTCAGGAGAGGTCCCAAGAAGGGTAATAAGCATAACTCAAAAGCTGCGAAAGGCAAGGGTACTGCAAAAGTGGACAAGTGTTATCATTGTGGAGCCGCTGGTAATTGGTAACGTAATTGCCCAGACTATCTCAAGGAGTTGAGATCTAAAGGTAAACTACTTGTTACTAAGGCATGTTATGTGGCTGATACTACTTTTTCTTGGATTATAGACTCTGCAGCTACTAACCATATATGGTGTTCCCTGCAAGGGTTCAAGGAAATCAGAAGGCTTGACGAGGGCGAATTCAACTTCCGTTGAGGAAATAGAGCACTAGTATCGGCTATATCTATGAGAGCTATTAAATTGTCATTTGATAATAATTTTATAGTTTTACGTGATGTTTATTATATTCTGGTTATTGGGAAGAACCTTATTTCAATAGCTAGTTTAATAGAGCAAGGATTCAATTTGAATTCCGTTGATAAATATATTGGTATTTTTAGAAATGACTGCTTAATTACTACTGCACGTTTGATAAATAAACTATTTTACATAAAACCAATAGTTTCAATGATATGTGACACTGAAGGAATGTTGATTCACAGAGGGATAGTAAAATGTTGAAGTTTGACTCAACCGATTTAACCTATTTGTGGCTTACACCTTGGGCATATTAGCTTGGACATGATTAAAAGACTTGCGAAGGATAGTCTTTTACAAACTTTAAGTATGACATCACTACCCACAAGTGAATCCTGTATGACAATAAAGGGTAAAAGAGCCATTCAATGCCTTGAATTCGTATATAATGATGTATGTGGGCCAATGAATATCCAAGCAATATGAGGTTATGAATACTTCGTAACCTTCATTGATGACTACTCAGGTTTTAGTCATGTTTATCTAATGCGCCAAAAGTATGAAACCTTCAAAAAGTTTAAAGAGTATAAGTCTATGGTTGAGAAACAATTATAGAAAGAAATCAAAACACTACAATCCGATCGCGGTGGAGAGTACTTGCTAGGAGAGTTTGAAGACTTTCTTAAGGAAGAAGATATTCTTTCTCAGCTTACAGCACCTGACACTCTAGAATAGAATGGTGTGTCAGAGAAAATGAATCGAACTTTGATGGATATTGTTAGATCCATGATGAGTTGCTCATCCCTTCCAGATTCGTTATGGGGATATGACTTGGAAACAACAATATACATTCTGAATCAAGTTCCGTCGAAGACGGTTCCTGGCACATATGAAAGATGGATGGACGAAAGCCGTCGGTTAACCACTTTAGAATAATGGGGTGCCCAGCACATGTTCTGAAATCGAAGACGTGCAAGTTGGCCAATCGATCAGAATTATGCATGTTTGTAGGATATCCCAAGAGAACGAAGGGATACATATTTTATAGTCGAACTGACAAGAAAATATTCGTTAACATGAATGCTCATTTTCTTGAGGAAGTCTTTATAAGAAGTGTGAAGCCGAGAAACACTCTTGTGCTAGAGAAATTATTGAGTAGAAGGACACTGAATCCCCAATCAAGAACTGCTTCTATTTCAATAATGGAAGAACCAGGGGCTAGATCCCATGAAGCCTCGACGTAGTGGGAGGGTTGTGAGACGACCTGACAGGTACATGTCTTATAGAGATGCCTTAGTAGCAGTCTCAGATAAGGATCATGATGTACCTCTCTCCTACAATCAGGCCATGGTTGGCCCTGAAGCAAATCTATGGTAAAAAGTCATGAACGTTGAGATACAATCGATGTACTCGAACGGAGTCTGAAAACTTGTAGATCCTCTGACCCGTAGGGTGTAAATGGATTTATAATAAAAAGAGAGGTCTGGATTGAAATGTGGGGACATTCAAAGCTAGGCTAGTAGCGAAGGGCTACACCCAAAATGAAGGTATAGATTATGATTAATACATTCTTGCTGGTAGCCATGCTTAAATCCACCGAATTCTCCTGTCCATTGCTGCTGTCATTGATTATGAAATCTGACGGATGAACGTCAAGACTACTTTTCTGAATGACAATATTGAAGAGCACATTTATACGACTCAACTAGATGGGTTCATGGAAAAGACCAAGAGAACAAGGTTTGTGAACTGCTGAAGTCCATTTATTGACTTAAGCAAGCGTCACAGTCGTGGAATATTAGATTCGAAGATTTTGTCAAGAACTTTGATTTTGAACAATTAGAAAATGAAGCCCGTGTATATAAGTTGATACATGAAGGGAAAATGGTTTTTCTAGTCTTGTACATAGATGATATTCTACTTATTGAGAATGATATAGGAAAATTATCTGATGTCAAGATTTAGCTTGTAAAGCAATTTGATATGAATGATCATGGAGAAGTTGCATTTGTCTTAGGTATTCAGATCTTTCGAGATAGGAAGAACAGAAAATTGGCACTGTCTCAGACATCTTATATTGATAATGTGATAGATTACTTCAGCATGCAAGACTCTAAGAAGTGATATCTTCCTTTTAGGCATGGAGTCAGCCTCTCCAAGGAGTAGTCTCCTAAGACTCCTTAAGAAGAAGAAGACATGGGGAAGTCTCATGTACGCGATGCTTTGTACTAGGCCAGACATTTACTACATCGTGGGCGTGGTGAGTCGTTTCCAATCTAATTCTAGAATCGAGCAGTGGAATGCCGTCAATCATATCTTTAAGTATCTAAGGAGAACAAAGAACTACATGCTTGTGTATTTAGGTACTGACATGAATATGATAGGGTATACTAATTCTGGTTTTCAAGAAGACCAGGATTCTAGGAGGTTTACTTCAGGTTCAGTGTTCATCCTGAACAGTGAAACAGTTGTATGGAGAAGTATAAAGAAATCTTACATTGCTAATTCTACCATGGAAGCTGAATATGTTGTACTTGTGAAGCTGCTAAGGAGGTTGTATGACTTAAACAGTTCTTGAAGAATCTGAAAGTTGTTTCAGAAGCCGACAAGCTCATGACACTTTATTGCAATAACAATGAGGCTATAGCAAACTCGAAGGAACCAATGAATCACAAAAGATCCAAACGAATAAAGCGTAAGTATCACTTGATTAGAAAGATTAATCATCATAAAGATGTTGTAGTAACACGCATATCAACGGTCAACAACCTGTAGATCGATTCACGAAAACTTTAAGTAATAAAGTTTTTTATGGTCATCTGGAGGGTATGCATATACGAGATTGTACACGCTTACTTTAGTCCAAATAGGAGATCGTTGAAATTATGTTCATAAAGTTTGGTGTAATAACTATTTATGAGTATTTAGTTATTTCTCTGACATTTTGTATTACTGAATTTAATGAATAAATAAAATGTTTCCTTTAAAATAATTTTCTTCTCTCTTCACATGTTGCCGCTGAATTTCAAATTGAAGAATAAAAAAATTAATTTTTCTTATTCAATTGCTTTGAGAGCCCACACACAATTCCTAAACAAATTCTCACGGGTTATATTTCTGAAATTAATGAGTGGTTATTGGTGTGAAGAAAATTTTAAAAAATTGGTTCTTGAATATCGTACTTGGAATTTAATTTTTGAAGATCAAGCTTGAAGATTTGGATCTTGAAGTTTGAAGAACGTGAAGAACGAATACAATGATTCCATCAATTCAGAAAATCTCCGATACATCGCAAATGTGAAAATCGTTTCAACATTTTTTCTATTCGTTTAAATATCTGATATGCATGGTCATTTGTTGTTTTGGTTTTTATTTATTCAATCCGATTAATATAGGTTTTAGAATAAACTTTTGATATTTCGCCAACGAACTGTTCTTGTTCGAACTTATTTTTCTTTAATTTTAAAAGTACCGATTCAACAATCAATTGTTTCAGTCGGTAGTAGTTATTGAATTATATTTGGAACTACTATTTTATACCGTCAATCATATCTTTATGAATTATTTCTATAATATGATCAATGTTAGCAAAAACCTAATATTGATGGCTTTCTTCTTGAAACTATAAAACATTCGATTAATTAAAATTTAAAGTGTAATGATTAACGTCTTATCCTAGAAAAATAGTTAGATCAAAGATAACAGTGTCATCAACATTAATGATGCGTGTCCATTTCTCATTAATGACACAAGAGTCACTAACTTTACCGGTTTTTTTTCTCCTCTCGGAACAGAAATTTCGAGGTTTGGCTTAACTCAGTTGCTTGCTCTCAAATCAAGCAACCAGACTTCCACCCATTTCTCCCTCTCATCACTGACGCCAATTTTCGCATTCTTTCATCCTTCATGCTAATGTGAATTGAAGAACTGTCTAGTGTGATCATGCTTCTGCTTGGACCAAAAATGGCCTCCCCTTTGGCTATTATAGTTTCCATTTCTCTGTTCCAGGCAAGAATTCTTTTCCTTGTTCTCAATTCAGGCTCAGTCCTTTTTGGATTGCTTCCACAAGAATGGGCGGGTGTAGTTCGGAATTAAGAAAGCAACGAAATCCTTGATTTTACCTGTTTCATAAGTGTAGTGTATTTTTTCCCCTTTTAGTATCTGGGCTTGGTCATTTAATGGCTTACGAAATTGATTCTAACTTGACAAATTTAGCGGTAGTGTGCTTTTACAGTAAACTGGAGCTCTTATGCATGGGTGGATTTATGGTTAAAGAGTATTACTGTTTTGATGAATTTTTCCTAATTTATAGTTCAATGTTCTGGTCTGGCGTACTTAATCTGGTTGATGTTCTGTGCTTTCAAGCTGGTACTTGATTGGGTGTTCTTTTAATTTGGTGTAGGCGATCTTCTTGGCATCTCTACTGACTGCAATGCAGTCTGACTCACCCGTTATTTCCTTTGCTCATATCACATCTGGGTAAGATCACATTTATAAGAGAAGCTCCGTATGAAATCTAAAAAACTTTCTTCTCGATGAGAATCTCTTGTTATGGACGAATCATGTTATGCTTTGTTAGTTTATCCTATTTTAGTTCATCATCGTGTTGTTTTGATTCTGTGGGGTGTAATAATCTGGTTCATTATTGTGTAACTGTCAAATTTGCTTGGGAATTTGGACACTTTGACTTTGTCACGCGCAATATTAACTTATGAATTATGATACTGTACTAATATGTTGGTCAGGGAGAGGCATTCTAAAGAATACTGTGCAATGTATGATATATGTGGAGAGCGCAGTGATGGGAAGGTTCTGAACTGCCCTTATGGTTCCCCATCAGTGCAGGTACTATATATATGGTTAGTTTGATATGCATATACTTTTTGAAAGGTGTCCTTTCTTTGCTTTGTCTTAGCAGACAGGTTTCTAACTTAAGCTGTTCTGTTGTTGATGGGTGTGTGTAATTCATATGCTCTATAGCCTGACGAGTTATTTTCCGCCAAAATCCAAAGCTTGTGCCCAACAATAAGCGGGAATGTTTGTTGTACAGAGCGTCAGTTTGACACATTGCGTGCGCAGGTCCAGCAAGTATGACTTACCACTCTACTATACTTAGTTTTTCAAGCATTCATACTACCAGTAGCTAAAAAAATACATTTATAATGAGAAGTAAATTCTATAATGAATTTTTTTTATTTCTTTTTGGAAAAAAGGGATATAATAATTTGGTTCTGGTTATTTGATGTTCTTTCTGCTGTCTCCTTTTCATGTTATATATAAGGTAATATTAGGCGTTAGTGTACATCTTTTTTTGGTAAGTAAGATATGTATTAGAAACAAAATCCCGAGACAGGGTAATTACAACCTAAAAGATTGATATGAACATAGGGCGTGAATTCCATTCACCCAGTTTTTCTCAAACTCAAACACAGGGAAAAGAACACCCACCCATTCTTTAAGAATACAAGTGAAGAAAAAGAAAACTTTACAAAAAGAATTCTCAATCCCCTAAAAAATTCTCAGATTTCTCTCATGCCAAATAACCCAAAAAAGTGCATGAATGAGAACCACCCAAAATGTCTTATCCATCTGACCCGCATTATTATTTTGCTAGTGTCATTCAAACAATTCCATTTGCATATTTGATAAATCTAACAAGGGAAGTCTACTGCAGGCAATACCATTACTTGTGGGCTGTCCGGCATGCTTGAGGAATTTTCTAAATCTTTTTTGTGAGCTTTCCTGCTCTCCGAATCAGAGTCTATTTATCAATGTGACTTCTATCTCTGAGGTCAGACATACAAATTAGGCATTCACAGCTTATCTTTCATGTCGCTAGTACTTGAACATGATTTTTCTGACGAGTTATTTATGTGCCAGGACTTATGTTTACCTAATAACTTTATGGTATTCTCCTTGGGATGACTAAAAAGTGACAGTGAATATGCATACATGTAGCGTTATTAGGAAAATCACATGTATGCAGTTAGCCTTTTTATCATCTCTGGTGCTGTTTGATGACATTCTCTTTGGAAATGAGCTTATTGACTTTGACATTGACATTTTCTCTTGCACGGATGACTTGTCAAGAATGTTATCTCTGCAACTCATTAGCAGAATGACAACTTGATAACAGTCTATTTATTCGTATCTGAATAACATATTTAACCACTCCTTGTGACATAACCAGCTAAATCTGGATTCCGGAAATGCCTGTCCCTATTTTTGGTCACATTTTCTTTCAGGTTAGTGGTAATATGACTGTGGATGGCATTGACTTCTATGTAACTGATTCCTTTGGAGAAGGGCTCTATAACTCTTGCAAGGATGTGAAGTTTGGGACTATGAATACACGGGCCATAGATTTTGTTGGTGCTGGCGCTAAAAATTTTAAGGGTAATCTACTCTCATGTGGATGAGTTTGTAACTAAGAACACAACATTATACTGATGTGACTTCATCTGTGCAGTTTTGTGGTCTTTGCTTTTAATTGAATTTCCTTTGCATTTCTTTCACTAGTTTCACTCTTCCAACAGGTTTTGAGTTGATTAATTTCCTTCAGAGAAATAAACAAGTTTTTCCTTTTTTCTTCTCTTGAAGATAGATCATGTAGATGTTAAAAAGGATGTGTGTGGGAGAATAAGTCACTACTACCCACTAGCAGCCATTCTATTGGTTGGTGAGGGTATTGTCAGGCAGGTTGCTGTTGTACCAGTACTGTGTCTAAGCTTGGCTAGCCCATCCTTGTGGAGGGCAAAATACATTGTAGTAATACTACAATTATGAATCACAAGAAACAGAAGTTGACTTAGTCTGAACATTACTTCTCTGTTATAAATTAGGATGGTTAGTGGGTCGACTTCACTTATCTCTACATTTCATCTATCCCATAATGTCAATTGTCAACAGCAACATTTGTAGGTGAAAAAATATTGTTTCTCGTTAAGTCGAGGTTGGAAACTCATCTTTATCTCGATCTAGTTAACTCTTGCATTATTATGAAAATAAGATCAAATTAGAAAATCTGGAGTGCATCTTTCATCTTCATAAATTTTGTGATGGGAAACAAAAGATGTATATTTAACTGAGAAGAAAATACAAAAGGAAGGTTTGGTGGATAAGCAATCCAAAAAACTATGACTGTTGCAGCATTAGGTAGTGAAAAGCATGTGGCATTAGGTAGTTCGATTTAGTATCTAAGATTTAGTAAGTTTCTAGCTGGTGCTGCTGTTCATGCTTCGTCAAGCATGAGGAATTTATTCCTATTTCACCTTGATAATAAATTGTTCTTCTCTAGTCTTAATGCTTGTATTTTCAATTGTTATTGCCAGAATGGTTTGCATTTATTGGTCAGAAAGCAGACCCTGGATTTCCTGGATCACCTTATGCTATAACATTTAAGTCAACTGTTCCAGAGTCATCAAAAATGGAGCTTATGAACGTGCCTGATTATTCATGTGGAGACGTTTCACTGGGCTGCTCTTGTGGTGATTGCCCATCATCTCCATTGTGCGCTAGCTCTGAACCTCCATCCCCAGAGAAAAGAGATGCTTGCACAATCAGCATTGGATCATTTACGGTCATTGCAATATTACTAGATTTCTTTATTTTAATGTTATTTCTTTTTCATTTTGGGTTTCTGGATTCATTGGATGGCAATGGTAGATAATATTGAAGTAAAACTTCAAAAAATTGGTATTAGAAATGCATCGCGAAAGACCAACTTTTCTTTTGGAATGTCCTTGTCTTTTATATTGGTTCCATTTATTAACTAAATCTTACTAATTGATTCATGTAGGTCAGATGCATTGACTTTTCATTGACAATCATTTACATTGTTCTGGTTTCTGCATTTTTTGGATGGAGTATGTTTCATCGAAGAAGAGAAAGGAGGAGCTATACATCCGGTGTGGAACCTTTGTTGAATGTTACTGATGATTCTGTCAACTGGAGAAATAACGAGATCCTTATTGAAAAGGTAGATTTAAGTATGATTTATTTGTTATAATTCGTCATTCCCTTTGAGCATCATATATTTCTTTGGGTTCTCTCCTGTCACATTTCTTTTACAATCACAGTATGCTTTTTTCTTTCCAAGAATAATATGTTTTTTCAGGGGTTCTAGTGTATCTGACTTACAATATAGGCAACAATTCTTTTTTCCTGTTCTTCCTGGAGGGCTTGTTTGGTTCTAAACTTTTAGTAACTTCTAGATAATTATTCTCCCGAATTTCATTTTGATGATTGTTGTATGTTTAAGTAATCACTTAAATTTCTGGGTTGCAACTGTATTTAAACTGATCTTGGTTCATACATTATACTGAAAAACGTGATAGCATCTGTATTAATTTTTCTCTCATTATGAACAAGCTTCTGTCAGCATTCTTAGTGGTAGTCTCTCTTCCCCCTGGTATTTAGGTAGATGAGACGGTTCCTCAAGTGACAGATAGGCTTCAACTTTCTGCTGTTCAAGGATACATGTCAAATTTCTACAGGTTTGCGGATCTACCTCTGATAGGTCATAGAAAATGTGTTCGATTATCTCTGATGTTGTGTCTCCAGGAGTTATGGAGCTTGGGTTGCTCGAAATCCCGTCATTGTGCTGTTATCATCATTGTCGATAGTTCTCTTACTTTGTCTCGGTCTAATTCGTTTTGAGGTGGAAACCCGACCAGAGAAGGTATTCTGGTTCTCCTCTCCCCTCTTATATAGCATTCTCAATAGATTTTTTCCAATATTATTGTTGCACTGGCTGGTAAGTGTTAAACTTCTCTGTTTACCATTCATATAATTTATAGAATGTTCAAGTAATATTGCAGATCTGACATACATAGTATTGCAGTTGTGGGTAGGACATGGGAGTAGAGCAGCACAAGAGAAGCAATTTTTTGACAACCACCTTGCTCCCTTCTACAGAATTGAGCAGGTAATTTATTGTTTTTTCTGTTTACTTTTTCTCGTGTTATGTATCCTGTTAGGGGTAGACTTTCGACATTCTACTTGACCTGTCTACTCACTAATAACAGTTTTCCACATGCTAGCTGATATTTTTTAAATCCATTTGTTAAAGATCTAACACTGTCATCTTATCTATTGTTGTCAATAGTGCAACGTTAAGAAATGAGTTGAGAGCTTCTGAAACCTCTATTTTGAGATTTTATTTCGCACAATTGTATTTTGTTTATTTTGAGTTTTCCTTTGTTTCATGTTTAAGGTTTGGAACAACCTACTATAGTTGATAAGGTGACATGCTATTTGGTTTTTCTATATGCCTCAGCTCATATTAGTGTCCGTACCTGATCAAAAGCATGGCAAGGCAACGAGCATAGTTACGGAGGACAATATCCAGTTACTCTTTGAAATACAAGAGAAGGTATTTTACTGCTTCATGCTGCTATGAGTTCATCTAGATATGTTTTTTCCTTATTTTCCTCATCTTATGATAATGTAGGTAAAACTCAATATATAGACAAGATACTACTCCTTGTTTGTTTGTGACTTCTTCATTCATTTATCCATTCTGATAGGTTGATGGACTCTTTGCAAATTATTCGGGCTCAGTGGTGTCCCTAGATGATATTTGCCTGAAGCCTCTTGGTGAAGATTGTGCCACTCAAAGTATTCTGCAGGTTTTCTTTCGTTATTTTGTGACTTTTAAACGCAAGAAGGAATTGTGATTGTATCGTATATCTAGAAAAGCTTGTAAATGCGGTCGGTTTCTATGACATGGTCTTTGATCTGTATATACTTTTATTTCTTTCTGGTTTGTCATGTTGGAAATAAATGCTTAAATCACTTCAATGTTCATCAAATTAATTCAAATCATAGCATTAACATACTCGGTCTCCTTGTTTCTTTTTCTATTTCCCCCTTTCTGTTGTATAGTATTTCCAAATGGATCCTGAAAGCTATGACGACTATGGAGGAGTAGAACATGCAGAGTATTGTTTCCAGGTAATTTTTCTCCATCTCTTTGTTCATTTAGTAAGTTGCCTGCTTGTGTGGAAAAAATATATGACTAGGTTGACTGTGGGGTGATGTATTTCATCTTTCTACATGTCGTAGATTGGCATTGGTGTGTTTGAAACCGGACACACATTCTACGCACTTGTAGAATTGGCTTTGGTGTGTTTGAAAGAGGACACAAACTATGCACTTGTTACCGACTTTTTCCGCACTTTTAGCAATTTCTGTTTCACGGTTCCTCTTTTGCTTCAGGGACATTAAGGCAAAGCATATTAGAAACTAAGAATGTCACAAATTTAGTTGAGTCTAATTGTAATTCTCCCTTACTTATCACATTCAATTTCAACCTGTGGGTTAAGATGAATTGCTTTATTAAAAACTCTGAAGCTTCTAATTGTCAATTTGTTAAGGTGTTTTTGCTGGAGTATTGAGTGTGTTTTAACTTTGAACCAAAATCTTGCCTTCAGCATTATGCTTCTGCAGAAACATGCTTGAGTGCTTTTAAGGCTCCCCTTGATCCGAGCACCGCCTTAGGAGGATTTTCTGGAAATAATTATACTGAGGTAATATATTTCTCCCTTACTTTTGTAGCTGAATGTGCTCTAATCATTTGGTGATGTTTGAATTTCAGGCTTCGTCATTTGTTGTAACCTACCCAGTTAATAATGCCGTTGATGGAGTAGGCGATGGCAATGGGCGGGCAATAGCATGGGAGAAAGCTTTTATCCAACTAGCTAAGGTTTGAGCCATGTATTATTGCATTGTTTATAAGAGTTTTGTGCTCCTTTAGTAGGGGCCTTCTAGATTAATGCATTGATCTTCATAGTTCATGTTGCCAAGTGTTATGGTTACATTATCATGAATCTGGCACTAGAATACTTTAAGTTATACGAAAATTAGTATTTATATTTAGTAGGGGCCTTCTAGATTAATGCATTGATCTCTCTCAGTCACACACTGTTGTTTTCTCTATTATACGAGGAGTCTCATCTTACAGTGCGTATAAATTTATGATTTGTGGCATTTTCACCATGTTGTCTGCTTTGTCAAGCTGTTAAATAAGGACTCAAAATTCTGTCGACAAAATGAGGACTCAAAACAATAATTAGAAAGGGATTCCCCGTTTGAAAGAGTGTGCCTTACTACATATACTGCCTGTCCAATGCATAGTTGTATCTGCATGATTTAGCAGCTATGGTTCACAGCTCTCTCTCTCTCTCTCTCTCTCTCTCTCTCTCTCTCTCTCTCTCTCTCTCCCCNCCCCCCCCCCCCCCAACTTGAACTCTGCACTATATATAAAAAATTTGTATTAGCGCTTTCCTCAAAATGGTGATTGCATGCTAAAACTTAATACCTGGATTAATTATGTTGACAGGAGGAGTTGCTGCCACTGGTGCAATCGAGGAATCTCACTCTATCATTTTCATCAGAAAGCTCAATTGAAGAAGAACTAAAAAGAGAAAGTACTGCAGATGTTATAACAATAATCGTAAGTTTCAGAAGTGAAAGAGTCATTGACTCATGAAGAACGATTATATCATGACTGTTGGATGATGAGCATTTGTGAAATCCATTATTTTACTTTAATTTTTTCTGATCTTTAACCTCAATTATCAGGTAAGCTACCTCGTAATGTTTGCTTACATATCAGTGACTTTGGGTGATACTCCCAATTTATCTTCATTCTACATCACTTCTAAGGTAAGGTTCTATTCTTTTAGGTATAGTCTCGTTATAAATGGTCTCCAATTATTGGGGAAAAATGCATGAAAACCTTCACAAGAAATTGGAGACCATATATAATGAGCTATAAATTAAAATGATTGCAGCTTGCTCAAAACCTTTATGATTGAGAGGATTCTTTCCGAATTGAAGGATTCTTTCTCAGTACCTGAACTAGTTTTGCAGGATCTTCTTGTAAAAAACAATCTATAGAGAAGACTTTTTCTAAATTGAGTGACAATGAGGATTACTTATCCTTGTTTGTAAAGTTTTTTTTAATAAGAATCCTCGTTTATAAAGTTATTAATGAAATATCAATGTTTTCTTATAAAAATAAAAAAAATAAAATTGATTGCAACCCAGGTTGAATATCCAAAACCTATAGTTTTCCTTAATATTCAAATATAAATATTTGATGACCTTATATAATCAATGTCAAGAAAGCAGTGTAGATCTATAGGGTTTAAATAACTGATTGTGTAGAGAAGAGTGGGGGAATATTTTGGGTGGCTTTTGTCAGAATCATTTTAGATGTAATTTTTATTCCTGATGGATTCACTTAGTTTACGTACATCATGAGTTCTATTTTTAACCTGTTGTAGAAGAGAAGATGTACCCACTACAATATATTTTTATTTCATTGTCCATTAATATTTCCAGTTATGCTTGGATTTGTTTCTATGCATATTATATTCACGGACATAACATGCGTGCCTTGTTTGCATACATCTGTGCAACTTGAGTTGCTACTAGTCAGTTTCTTTCTACTTAAATACTTCTCAATATTTTGGTTTATGATTTTTTATTCTACCTAATTTTGATCCATCAATTTCAGGTGCTTCTTGGCCTTTCAGGAGTTATGCTTGTCGTGCTCTCTGTTCTTGGATCTGTTGGATTTTTTAGTGCCATTGGAGTAAAGTCTACATTAATCATAATGGAAGTTATCCCGTTCCTGGTTTTGGCAGTAAGTTATACCTGTCTTGCAGTTGAACTTGTTAGAATAATCAAATTAACCCTATTAAAAAATGTCATGTTAAATTACGAGGGTATCATTATTGGTATGGTAACATTACCTATTTGATGTGGCTTGTTACTCTCTCTGTAACCCCTCAGGTGTAGTTTTTATCTGTGAAATAAAATCAGGTTCTTTCTTGAGAATGTACCTTTTACGTTTACATGGATAAATAGCTCTTACAAAAAATGTCTACGTGTATATATTAATTCCATATACAAAGCGCAGAAGTTTGGCAAAAAGTCAACTTAATTATTATACTAAGGAATAATTAACATGTTTCTAGTGCTCATCTACATTGTGTCACTCTTGCACTGAATTTGACACATCTAATATAAAGATTTTTGTTTATGTTGCCTCCACTTTCTTTCTAAAAAATCTTTACTTCTTCTTTCTAACCTACTCTTTTTATTTAGTCTTCTGATTTCTACGCTACACATTAGTTTGTGCTCTGCTAGTCTGAGCTACTTCTTTACATTCGCTTCCCAAATATAGGGGGCGCCTATTATCTTTTCTTTTTGGGTAAGAAACATGAAATTTCATTAATATGTGAAATAAACAAAAGAGGATAAGCAATCTTTTAATGCCCCTCCGATTTGAGAGGACTAAAAGGAATGGAAACTCCCTAAAAACATTGGAATAATATGTCCATCTAAACCATCTAAACTTAACATTTCCACCCAAAATATTTACATCATTATGAATTTCATCGAAAGTTTTTGAATTTTATTAAAACCGTGTAAAGCATTATGGAATACGTACCAGGAATCATCAATATATGACTCTCGCACATTGCCAGTGATCAGTAACAGCTGTGAGGCCTGAATACCTTGGCAGCTGCTACTTTTGACATGATGGGTAAATGCATGTCTTGTTGTTGCCAAATTCTTTATATTTGTTTTACAAGACTTGTTTTTCTGAGCTGAATGCCAGTTTTCCTGGTTAAATATCTAGCTACTGACCTATTAATTGAAATTGTACTTCTAAACTATTCTAGTTCGATGGCCTTCATTTTTACTCCTGGAATTTTTTCATATAAATGGTTGTCGCTGAGAAAAAATATTTTTTTCCTTAAAAAGAGGGAGTACTTCACAATTTGAGGTTTTAATATCCCTCGTATGCATGTTAATCAGAGTGCACGTTTTTCTTTTTTTCTTCTGTTCGATATCTGTAATCAGGTTGGAGTGGATAACATGTGTATCTTGGTACATGCTGTCAAACGACAATCATTGGAGTTATCTCTAGAAGAACGAATAAGTAGTGCACTGGTTGAAGTTGGTCCTTCCATAACACTAGCTAGTTTATCTGAGATTCTGGCATTTGCAGTTGGAAGTTTGGTTTCTATGCCTGCTTGCCGTGTCTTCTCCATGTTTGCAGGTCCAGAGAACTTTCCTTGCACCATATTGATGCTGCTTTGTAACGTTACCCATGCTTAGAGGATTCTATTGAACTACTTGTTTCTTTGTGTAGCTTTGGCTGTGCTGTTGGACTTCCTTCTTCAGGTTACTGCTTTTGTTGCATTGATAGTCTTTGATTTTAGGAGAACTGAGGACAACAGGACAGACTGTTTCCCATGCATAAAAGTTCCCCTATCGTCTCTGGAACCTAATCAAGGTATTTAAGTTAGCTTTTTAGCTAACATATGTAAGTTGCTTTGTGATTCAATGATAATCATAATATCAATTTCTTCAATAGAGTTTCTGATGAAAACAGTATTTTTTTTCCTCTGAAGTTAGATCCAAATTCCTTCTTTTTTATATGTTGTTTTGATTCTGATAAATCATAGTGTTGTGTAGACTTGAATCGGAGGGATGGACTGATTTCTCGATACATGAAGGTAACCTTTTATTGGTTCAACAAGATTACATTCTAATTGATATCTTCTAAAATTGGGAATGCTCAATGCTTTCATTTATTTTCTGTATCAGTGTCTTTGTTTGTTGTTTCTGTCCATAGATCTTGGAAATTAACTTATGCAAGCATGTATGAGCTGTAAAAATATATTCATTTTGTTGGCTATATAACTTTAATTGTTGTTCTGTTGTAGGAGGTTCACGCACCCATTCTTGGGCTTTGGGGAGTTAAACTAGCTGTAGTTGCTGTTTTTGTAGCATTTACTTTAGCAAGCATTGTAAGTTTCTCATTGTCTGAACTAATTGTTTTTTGGGTACAATAAATTGACAGTATGTAACATTCCTAACCAAGTATACACGTGTGTTATATGTCGTGACGGTACATACACACTGCATTTGGCGTAATGGCAAAATATTTTCTTTTGAATAAGCACTGCGACTAATTTTTAAATTTTACTGAATCCTTCTAGGCATTATCAACAAGGATTGAAACGGGCTTGGAGCAAAAAATTGTTCTTCCACGAGACTCTTACCTCCAGGTTGGAGCTTATGATCCTTTTTCAGAATGTTGTGGCTAATATGCTTTCATTTCATTTCTGCTTGATCTGACCGTCTCACCGTTTAACTTGATTTTTGTTAGGACTATTTCGATAATCTTGCAGAATATCTCCGGATTGGACCACCATTGTACTTTGTTGTAAAGGACTATAACTATAGGTTAGATACTTATTTTCCTTTCACTTGATTTGATAAATCACTTCCCATGTTTCCTTGTTAAGGAATTTTAAGTATTCTTATTGGAATGCTATCCTCTCTATTGCATGGGAGAGGAGCAAGAAATTAAGTAGAGTTGTTATACTGGGGAATAGTGTATGTGGATTATAAAAAAAGGCTTTAGTGCTATATTTGCAATGAGCCCATGACAGACTGAAGTTGCAGTCTTAACAAGACAAGAACCTGGAGCAGTAGGAAAATCTGTCTATATTATGAGATATTTCTCTCAATTGACATGAGATCCTGTAGGAAGGGAGGGAGAGTATTTTTCATCATTGATGTGAAAGAAAGGGTCCATTCATGTGATATAGTTTGCCTACTTGATTTGATAAATCGCTTGGTTGTTATCATAGAGAAAGTAACTCCAAAACTTTTGTTGTTTTCTTGTATATATGTGTGCAAATGGATGAACTCAGTATAGGAAGACAAAGAAGAGTATAGATTAAGGTGGTCAGAACTTGCAGTATGATTACTGTGAGTTCAGAGGGTTATCTATTGATTTCATTTATGAAGAACTATAGTAGGCAGGCTTATGTCTTTACTGGTCTCGTAAGTTGCCAGATACTAAAATCAGACTGTTAATGCGGAGGCCTTCTTTTTGTTGTGTTGTGGATCATATGTTTTCTTTCATTTAATACTGGGAATTTCAATTTTAATCATTGTTCTGTCAACTTTACCTATATTAACAATTCCCTATGTCTGAAATGATTTGATATCGCAGCTTAGAATCTAGACATACAAACGAGTTATGCTCCATCAGCCGGTGTGACACAAACTCCTTGTTGAATGAGGTAAGCCCAATGGATCAAGCTGTTTATACTTTAGATCTTATTACCAGTCCAATAAACCTCAATTAACCATGTATCAAGCTGTTTATACTCTAGATCTTATCACCCTTAACTTAATTCTGTATTTACTTTTTCTTTCTGGAAGTCTTTCTTTCTGGAAGGGAATTTTTTTCCAGGACCATATGAAAGATTTGTTTCATTTCATTTCAGATATCCAGAGCGTCATTGACACCAGAATCAAGCTACATTGCTAAACCAGCTGCCTCATGGCTTGATGACTTTCTTGTATGGATGTCACCAGAGGCATTTGGGTGCTGCCGGAAGTTTATAAATGGATCATATTGTCCGCCTGATGATCAGGTTGTTGCTTATAGAATCTCTCTCTCTCTCTCTCTCTCTCTCTCTCTCTCTCTCTCTCTCTCTCCTTCCTTCGATGCTGGCGTCGTCTGCTGTCAAGCCAATATTACTATCATTGAAATTATATTATGAACTAAATGTGTCAGTTATCATGTAGTAATTTAACTATTGCATGCCCTCCATCTTGTTTTAATTAGTCATTAGTTCCGCTGCATGTGACATTACTTTCATATCTGATCTTCAGCCACCTTGCTGTTCGCCTGATGAGGGTTCTTGTGGCTACGGTGGAGAGTGCAGTGACTGTACAACGGTAAAGGTTTAACTATTTTATGTACAAATTGCTTTGAAGAGTTATTTACATTTCTTGAACTGGATGGCTATCTTCTATATCAATCATCACTTATGTTGTAATCATGAAGAGAGTTTTTAACTATCATCTTTGTTTGGTTCCAGTGCTTCCGTCATTCAGATTTGGTCAATGATCGTCCATCTACAGTGCAGTTCCGGGAGAAGCTTCCGTGGTTCCTTAATGCACTACCATCTGCTGATTGTGCAAAGGGTGGTCATGGGGCTTACACCAATAGTGTGGATTTGAATGGTCATCATATTTGCATTCTTATTTCTTATGAATTCATTTATCTTTTGCTGAGCTACTTTTTTCTCAGATATCTTTTTGGTGTTGGTCATTTAGACTTAGCTGTTTGTATTGGCTATGTTGTTACACTTAAGAATTTGCTTCCGACCTGTTTTCAGGTTATCAGAGTGGTATAATACGAGCATCTGAGTTTCGTACATATCACACACCACTGAACAAACAAGTATGACGATGCCTTTTCCAAATATCAAGAATTTTACTTAATTTTAAATTTACAGCATGAGTTATTTGAGCAGCCTTCTTTATTTGTCTGGGCTTTCCTTTCCTGCAGGGTGACTATGTCAACTCACTGCGAGCTGCGCGAGATTTCAGCTCGAGAGTATCTAAGTCTTTGAAGGTTTGAATTTGATCATGCAGTGTCTGTTGTATTATACAACATGTATTTAGAATATTATGATTATTTTTATAGGATATTTCGATATATACACTAGACTATGACTTATCTTCCTGAGATATCAGTTTAGTTCCACATCAGTAATTTTTTTTTGTTTAACTCCAACTAAATGATAAGCAATATAAACCAGCTTCAAGGTTATCCAGACTTCCGAAGTACGATCGTTTTAGGTGGCGTTTCTTCCTTTGCTAGTCACCATGGCTAATACAATTATGCTGGAACCATTGTGCATATTCAACATGGATTTGATCATCTCTTGTAATTAAAACAGAAGAGGATTATGTTATGCAAAATCTGGACCGTTGATATCGTTTTTAATGGCTCAGATATTCTCAACATTTTTAAAAAAATGAGTAGAAAATTATCTTTTGCTAATGTGTCTTTACCAGAAAAGAACTGGAGACTGGAGAGGTTCTCAATCCGTCAATTACCAATAAACTGATTACCATGCCTAAATCGTTGATATGCTGTACTTTATAATGACATATTATCAATCAAGCTTTGGGTACTTGTTTCTGTCAATGGAATCTTACTTGGATGGTCAATCCGTATTTGGAAGCTTGTCCTAATCCTTGTTCATTTTATTTCTCTTCTTTTTCTCTTTAGTCTTCCTTGGCGGCCAGGCCTAGTCCTAAGTTGGCTTAACTTTCAAGAATTTTGTGGGACAAGTCTAACATGGTTTCCATTGTCAGATTGTTCGTTAGTTCGTTCGGTGTGCAGCAATGTTATTTTTTGTGATACGGTTCTATGCATTGTAATTACAGTATCTCTTTGTTGCAGTTGGACATCTTTCCCTACTCAGTGTTCTATATCTTCTTTGAGCAATATCTTGACATATGGAGTACAGCTGTGGTAAATATTGCCATAGCACTTGGTCAGTATTCTGATTCCTTGTCATGAAAATTATGTATACACGAAATGTATTGGTTTCCGTGGCCATTGAGAAAATCTACCTCTCGTTCTCTTGCAGGTGCTATATTCATTGTTTGTCTGGTTATCACATCCAGGTGCAAATGCATTCTAGACCCCGGTTTTGTGCATGCTAGCTTGAAAATTTGAGCTTTATCTGTTTAAGTGGCCCTCATATGTTTGATAATTCGATTTTTGTCCGATTTCCATGCAGTTTGTGGAGCTCGGCCATACTTTTACTTGTGTTGGCGATGATTATTATTGATCTCATGGTATCCCTTCAGACTTAGAAGATGCACTAACATATAGTTTCCTGTTTCACTATTTTTAGTCTTTTCTTCTCGAAACTTCTGTCTCTGCAATGGTTCTTCATTTTCAACTCTATT
The DNA here is from genome assembly GCA_003255025.1 of Datisca glomerata. Lineage (NCBI taxonomy): Eukaryota > Viridiplantae > Streptophyta > Magnoliopsida > Cucurbitales > Datiscaceae > Datisca > Datisca glomerata. The sequence continues at coordinate 32,440 of QANY01009882.1, forward strand.
AAGTTTGTCACATCCGATTTGTGCTTCGTTCTTGAATGATCATTCGTATTTGGCAGGGTATGATGGCGATTCTGAACATTCAACTAAACGCAGTCTCTGTTGTAAACCTCCTCATGTCCATCGGAATTGCTGTTGAGTTCTGCGTCCATATTGTACATGCCTTCTTGGTCAGTATTCTATATCATCTCTTCCTCGATATTACTTTCTTAGCTCCTTGCAACTCAAATACGTCTCCATGAAAAAGTATATGTGCTATAGTGGAAACATTTTCACAATCACCATCATCTATGTCGTTCTCGTTCTTGTCGTTTGTGGTGACTGTAATGGAGGACTCTTTCTGAGTTTCTCTGACCTTTCTATTGCTCTCTTGAAATCTGGAGCTCTGGCCTATGGTTGGTCCTCAGTGGGTAAACCTCCAGGCCGAATGTAGAGTATCAAGCATACTTAATACTGATTGATTTTCTCATCTGAAGATGTATTATGGTCTATGTTTTCTTGCAGGTAAGTCAGGGTGAGAGAAGCGAAAGAGCAAAGCAGGCTTTAAGTACTATGGGAGCTTCTGTTTTTAGGTTCACTTCTTAATCTCCCTTTCCTTGGTTGTTTTTGTGACATATGCAGCATTTAGAAGCATCATCGCTTTGCAAGTCTAGGATAAGTACCACAGTCAACGAGCAATTTATATTTTATTATCGAAACGAAATGTTGCAATTTAGAGATGGTCTGCTTTGTTATTCCTGCATATAATTTCTTTCAGGCTTACTTCCCAGCTTCCGTGGAGGGTTTTTTTAGTGATCTAAATATTTTCGTCATTTGCAGCGGAATTACGCTAACAAAGCTTGTTGGAGTAATCGTGCTTTGCTTTGCAAGATCTGAAATTTTTGTGGTAAAATGGTCTCTCCATTCTCATTTTAAGTATATTTAGGAATCAGTTCCGAAGATGTAAAAATTAGCTTACTGGATTTTGCAGGTTTATTACTTCCAAATGTACCTGTCGTTGGTTATTATTGGTTTCTTGCACGGGCTTGTGTTTTTACCGGTAAGTTGTGCAATTTATGGTCAGGATAACTTTTATCTGTGTCCTTTGGGATGTTAAATTGACCTCTTTGCCTTGCTATACCAATGTCGATAAAGGCTAAAAGTTCTAAGGATATGGCCTCTCAGACTTCCCTGAAACTTGGTCAAGTCTTTAGAATAGACTTATGGAATCGTTACGGAAAAGTCAATAGCTGAGTTAATAATGACTTTGAGTTTCTTTCTTGTTACCAGGTAATATTGAGTTTGATCGGTCCACCGTCAAGACATGTGGAAACCGTCGATAAACTCCAGGAAGACGAGCTTTACGTCACATGATGATTGGAAACTGGTCCGTGGTCGGAAATGCTTCATTCTTTAGACATGGATGTATCTTTTTTTTCCTCTTTATAGGAATGTCTCTTTCTTTTGTTTCATCAAAACATTGCTAAAGAAATGATGGGGAATAGGAAGGGAATTTTTTTTATGCTTCCTGGAAACTGAAACAAAAGAGGTTAATTGATCACATCAAAGATGCTTTTAGACTGTAAAAAAATAGTAAACTACTTTTACTTACGGTATAAACAATCAAACCCCATTTTCTCAGAAATTGAAGTGCTTTCACTCTTACTTGGCCAAACTCTTCCATTCATTGGCTTTGTTTGAGAAATTCTGTTTGTTACCCGCTGATTTTTTTTCTCTGGATGAGAGATGTATCGATCAACAACCACGTCAGTGTGTTATTCTTCAATATATTTCTTATCTCATTCTTCAATATCTTAACGAAAGTATGTTATTCTTGAGAAAATGATTTTCTATCAATACTCTAATATGAAATAACATGAACAGTGAACACGTTTTTGTTAATTCATGTTGACAACATGAGAAAGTAAATAAGAACTTTGTAGACAACACTTCTTAGAAATCTCAATTTTTATTGATACATAAAAACCTTACAATAGAAAGATATATATACACAGGATTATATATTTATCTCCTGCAATTAAGCTATAATTACTCTCACAATTAAGCTATAATTGAGATCAATCAAACCTATTAATTTATAGCTAATATGCCAGCCAATTATACAATTTCTCCGTACTCTCTCTCAAGTTGGTTTGAAAATATCTATAATTTTCAACTGGTTAACACTTCAAAGAAACATAGGTCTGGGCAACCCTTTGATAAGAACATCAGCTAATTGATTTCCATTAGTGACATATGGGATACAAATTTGACCACTTTTCAATTTTCTTTTTGATAAAATGTTTGTCAATCTCAACATGCTTAGTTATATCATGCTGAACATGATCGTGTACAGTGTTAATAGCAGATTTGCTATCACAATAAAGCTTTACTGTTTCTAGCCTGATAACTTGTAGTTCTTGTAGCAATTTCTTCAATCATAACATCTCACATATTCCTCGCGCCATTGCTCTAAATTTAGTCTCGGCACTAGATCTAGCCATCACTAGTTGTTTCTTAGTTCTCCAAGCAACTAGATTTCCCCAACAAATGTGCAATATTCAGATGTTGACCTTCTGTCCTCTATTGAGCCTGCCCAAACAACATCTGTATAAGCTTCTACTTGAAGATGATAGTCCTTCGAGAAAAATAAGTCATTTTCGGGTATCCTTTCAAGTATCATAGAGTCTTTACTGCCTCCATATGGGTTTCAATGAGAGAGTGTATATAACGACTGACCCCACTCACAACAAAAGTAATATCCGGTCTAGTATAAGATACATGTTGGAATCGTGGCACGCCCGCAGCGGAGCCGGTTTATTTAAAAAATTTATTGATTGAAAAACAATCGCGACACCACATATCCCAAAAAATAATTTTTGTGAAAAATAATTTTTCTACACGGATCCATTGTATATTTATAGAATAAATTAATAGACATTCACAGAAAAGGATTTTACCTTTTGAAGTCTATCAAACGCCATCGTTATCTTCTGGTAGCAACAACGAACATTCGATTTCATGATGAACATACTTTGAGATCCACACCAAGATTTTTCAAACCAATCATCAAACACACTAGAATGTTTTTGGGCACATAAAATGAATTAATAACAATTTTCTATCTCTATATTTACTCAACACATGAGATCTAGAGATTTGGAGAAGGACTTTTGAGACAGAGCTTTGAGAGAGAATTAGAGAATTCATAGAGTTTTGATTAACAAATTAATCACAACAATGATTGCCTAATGAGGCCAATAGAACATTATCTATATATTCTAGGTCAAGACTCATTAGATTTTTTAGGGTTTCATAAAATAATAAATTATTTATAAATGTGCCACTATAGTGCTGTGTGCCGTGAATTATTGTAGTGACGTGAGGCACTACAGAGTCCCACGCACCACTATAGTACCATGTGACACGACAATGTATCATGTCAATCCCTTATTCAAAATCAGTGATTGGTGTTCGAGTGTTCGATAGTTCGACATGCCATGTGGCAATTTTTCTAAATTTATTATTTATTTTATTCAGATAAATATTTAGATATCAATTAATTTAAAATTAACTAATCTGATCACACTTATCAACTAACTTATCCGTTTGTTAAAAATAACGGAGCAGTTAATTCAAATTCAAATTATTATCTTATAATAATTTAATATTATTTAATTTAATAAATAAAATATATTGTCCCACTTAATTCAAAACCAATTGATATGTGATTTTAGAAAATTACAATAATCAATTTAATTAATTAATTTCACATGATTATCTCATAATTATATACTTATCCCAGAAATTTAATTCCTTTTGCAAGCTAGTCATTTTTTTATGTCCTGAAATATTCACATCCTAGACTTTGTAGTACAAAGGTGGTTTGGGGACCATTGACCCATAATTCTAAGCTCCGATAAATCAGATTACTAATTAAACTCTTTAATTAAATAATTTTATTTATTAATTCTATTATTACTCCACTATAAATATGGAATTGCACTCTTAGTAATTACAGAATATATTTACAGAGTAATCTCGAGTAGTCCATTGATATAATTATTTCATGTAGTTTCGTCCTCTAATTATTGGTTAATAAATTAGAGCTAGTCAAAATTATCGTTTTACCTTTACCTTTATAATTACCTCTTGATCCTTAAATACTATTAATTCACTAATGAATGATCAATTTATAATTATATAGTAAATTTGAGCTCAATAACCATTCAGTTTCAGAAATAACACTTAAAGTAATCAATATACGATCCGTTAGGAAAATTTGGATTCCAAATCTTGTAAGATCATGTTCCCGGCGACCCATGTCATTGAATCTCCAAAACAAAAGTCACTAGCCTGTTTTACAAACAAATCTTAACGAGTGAATCAAAAGATCCAGTAGACACGTATAGGAGTTCATGATTACTCAAGATTTAAACTGATCTACATATGATTATCTTATTGATGTGTATTAAATTTTTATGATAAACGATAAGTTAATAAGATATTAATTCACATTGTACTAGTAACCATTCATCAAAGATTCCATACTCTAATATGTTGTGGACTATTTTATTCTTTATTTATGATCTTATTTCTCTCGTACGAATACAAGATCAAGTCTCATTAATGAATATGAAATTTTTAGATATTTATACAAATTATTTAATAATAATTTAAAAAAGATAATTATAAGAAAAATAATTTTTTAATAAATTCAAATTAAAATGTCTTTACACATGCTTTGAGGGCGCTATGCCCAACGATCTCTCACTTGCCCTATCACAAACGTGGCATCTCTCTTAACCTCATATTTTGCACATGACCCTCAAATGACTTCGCTCGAAGTGTCTTGGTAAAAGGATCAGCCAGGTTCTCGTTTGATGCTATCTTCATAACAATCACATCTCATCGGTGTACGATCTCTCTTACAAGATGATATTTTCTCTCAATGTGTTTGCCCCTTTTGTGACTCCCCGATTCCTTTAAATTAGCTATCGCCCCACTGTTATCACAATACATGATTAATGACTTATTCATATTTGAAACTACTTCCAGATCAGTATAGAATTTTCTGAGCCAAACCTCTTTTTTCGTAGCTTCACAAGCCGCTATATATTTGATTTCTATGGAAGGATCTGTAACACTGATTGTTTATTACTTCTCCAGATTACAACTCCTCCACCTAGGGTGAATACTGATCTAGACGTCGACTTTTGACTTTCCCCTATCTGATTGAAAATTGGAATCAATATATCCAGTGAGGTTGAGGTCTCATCCTGAATAAACAAGCATAATTTATTATTCTCTAAAGATACTTGAGAATGTGTTTTACTACAATCCAATGTTCAAAACCAGGATTTTATTGATAATGGCTAACGATTCCTGCTGCATAATAGATGTCCGATCTCGTATACAACATGACATACATGAGACTCCCGGTCGCTGAAGCATAAAGAATCTTTCTCATATCCTTTTCCTTCTGAGGTGTCCTTTGGAAATGACAATTCTATATCTGGTCGGTAATTGGTATTTCGTAGAAATTTTCATAGAGAATCTTTCTAGAACTTTATCAATATAAGATGTCTGAGAAACTGTCAATAGCTTGTTCTTCCGATCCCTTAGGATTTGGATGCCTAGAACATAACTCGCTTCTCCCAAATCTTTCAGTTGAAATTTCTCATCTAACCATTGATTTACTTTCAGCAAAGTTTCCACATTATTCCCAAAGCGCATAATATCGTCTATATAAAGAACTAAGAAAACCATTATCTTATCTTTGAAGTATTTATAAATACAAGCTTCGTCAACATTTCGTTCGAAACCATATGATTTAATAATTTCATCAAAAGTAAGATTGCAAGATCTTGATGCTTGCTTTAATCCATAAATGGATTTAAGCAAATTGCATATTTTCTGATTTTGCCCATTTTTCACAAACCCTTCTGGTTGCATCATATAGATACTTTTTTCAAGAGAGCGATTCAGAAAGTTTGTGTTGACATTCATTTGTCATATTTCATAGTCTAAACTAGCGGCTATGGATAAAAGAATGCGAATGGATTTTAGCATGCCAACGGGAGAGAATGTCTCTTCATAATCATCTCCTTCCCTTTGAGTATAGCCCTTGGTTACTAGACATGCCTTGAAAGACTCAAATTTTCCATCTGCACATCTTTTCTTCTTGAAGATCCATTTACATCCAATGGGCCTGGCTTTTTTAGGTGGATCTACAAGTTCCTAGACAGAATTAGAATACATCGATTTCATTTCTTGGTTCATGGTATCTTGCCATTTCCCCTTTTCAGGATCATCCATTGCCTCTTTAAAGGTTAATGGATCGTTCTTATCAGTTTCTGACACTAGGACATGTGCCTCGAGTTCATAGTGAAAAGATTGTCTTACGACCCTCCCACTACGATGTTGCACCGGGTTTTCCTGAACAGGAACAATGGTTTCTATGGTTTATTGTTTATCAGTTAATGATGAAGATAGCCTGATCTCATCAGATGCTAGTTCTTCAAGAACTACTTTGCTCCGAGGATTGTAGTTTACCATATAGTCGTGTTCAAGGAAAGTGACATTTGTCTATGCAAACACCTTTTGATCATTGTGATTATAAAAGTACTCACCTCTTATTTCTGGAGCATAGCTAACAAAATACACACTTCAGACATTCAGTCTAACATTCTAGTTTTAGATCTAAGAACGTGAGTTAGACACCACCATATACATAAATGACACATACTAGGTTCAGAGCCATTCATAATTCTAAAGGTGTCTTGCTTACAGACCTAGAAGGAACTCCATTCAAAATGTAGGTTGTCATTTGAAGTGCATATCCACAGAATATGGTTCAGTTTCTCCTTTCTGAAACACATTTTGTTGTGGCGTTTCAGGTGCTGTTAGTTGGGATATAATGTCATACTCCAACAGGTAATCCTTGAATTCTAAATCCAAGTATTCACCCCCACGATCTGATCATAGTGTTTTTATAGATTTACCTAATTACTTTTCAACTTCAGCTTTGAAGTCTTTAAACTTTTTAAAAGTTTCAGATTTTATGTTCATTAGGTAAGTATAACCGTATCTAGAGTAATCGTCAATAAAAGTGATGAAATACTCATACCCACCTCTAGCTTGTACATTGATCGGTCAACGGACATCACTATGTACTAGCTCAAGTGGTTCTTTGGCTTTTTGGCCATTTCCAGAGAAAGGTCTCTTGGTTATTTACCCTCTAGACAAGATCTACAAACCGAAAGAGTATCAACCTAAAATGCTATAGATATGTATCATCTTCTTGAAAAATATTTTGTCGTTTGTTACCTTTTATATTTGCTACTTTAAATAATTATGAACTATTTAGTGCTCGTTCAATTGGTTTAAGCATATACAGCTCGTTTGAAATTTTTGCATGACAAATATTGAATCCATTCTTAAAAATAATAAACATATTATTATTAAAAGAAAGATCAAAATTTTGTTTATGCAACAAGGATAAAAAAAATCAAATTTTTAGAGAATCCAGAAATAAAATAAACATTGTTCAAAACAAGATAGCTATTTTTAAAATTTAAACGGACTGTCCCTAATGCTTCCACTGAAACGTGCGCACCACTGCCAACTCTCATTATCATCTCACCATCAGCAAGCTCCCTTGAAGAATCAATCATTTGTAAAAGAGAACATACATGGTTAGTGGCTCCTGAATCTATAATCCAAGATGATAAATTAAATTCCACTAAACAAGCTTCAAGTACAAGTAAATTATAAACTCGGAGAGATACTTGTTACAGTTTCTCTTCCAGTGACCTTCAACCCCACAATGGAAACATTTTCCCTTGAGTTTGTTGTCATTCTTGTTCTTTTTGAGCTTGGGTGATCTATTGGCTTTCTTTCCTTTATTATTCTTAATCTTACCCTTACCATTGTTCTTCTTCCTTTGTTACTATTAACAATAATGAAAGAAGGCTTTTGCTCAGTAACATTTACCTCACCCTTTTTGGTTATACTCTTGATGAGTGACTCAAAAGTCTGTAGTTCATTTAACAATTAGGTCATGTTGAATTGTAACTTGTTCATAACATAGTTAATAGTGAACGCAGAAAAAATAGATGTGAGCGATTCAAGTATAATGCTAACTTGAGTTCGCTCAACAATGATGGCCTCATGTACTTCTATCTCATGCATTATATATGTTAATCATGTTCAAAACATGTTCACGCATAGAAGTATCTTTATTCATATTAGTATTCATGTAGCTCATAGTAGCTTCATGACGACTTTGATCATATTGCTGCCCAAATATCACCTGAAGAGATTACGTAATCTCATAAGCAGTTTTCATGCTTTCATGCTTTATTCTAAGTACATCATTCATGCTTACAAGCATGTAGCACTCAGTTTCGTTGTTGGACTGAATCTAAGCATCAAATTTGTCCCTAATGTTTTTAGGGGCATTGGCAGCGGACTGCTCAGGACGTTTCTCAGTTAGAACAAATTTGTTGTTCTCACATATAAGCATCAAATTCAAATTCGATTTTCATCTTATGAAGTTATCACTATTCAATTTTTCGAGTGCAAGTAAAGCAGTATTAGAGTTGGCCATGGTTGAGATAATAATAACTGAAAAGAAATAAAAACTTACGTCATCCAATATAATTGAAACAAATATCAAAATTTTCAGAAAGTAAATGTGATGCATGAATGCAACATATCAAACACATAAACTTAACAATTACTAATCCACGATAAGACAACCTAACAATTAATGTACCGTCCTAAGGTCGGTCATATTAATTTTAAACTATCTATGAGCCATTCTCATCCTTATTAATTAAAACTTAATATATCTCATATTTTGTCTTTTAATAATAATGTACCATTTATTTGGTCAAATTACAACTATCCACTCAAAATTTAATTGACTTTGTGAGTGTAACCCATTATTTCAGAATTCATGACTTAATTTAGAAAATGACGTCTTAGGGTCGGTCAAGTGTAAAGTACATGACTTAGTCCCATCTTCTAAAGAAGTCAACCTTGATATTGATACAGTTTGAAACCTTCCTTAAGGGGACGAAAACAAAGCCGTCTTGAGGTTTTCACTGTATCTCACGTTGTTGTACTAATAATAGAGACCATAGGTTACATTGACATATCAATATTCTTCCACTCACTATTTTATAATTAATGTGTTTCTAATTAACTAATCAATTAATTCTAAATTAATTACTAGCTATCATACCCTATGAATGTAAAATTAATTATTAATCCAATCTAATTGGTCTAAGTTCATTTAACCTTCTAAAGAGCCTAAGACAAAATTAGGTGAACTTAAAATAACTAATTAAGTACATTCATCAAACTTTAATAAAATACTTTTAATGAAGTTGATTATCCTAAAAGCCTAACTAAATGCACGCCTTTAGAGTGGTGTGATCACCAAGTTTAACTAATTAAAATGTAATAGTTTACATCTAATTGATTTCGTAAAACAATCCATATAAACACAATAAGACAATCTTAATAAATCGTGTTTCTACTAATGAGATGCATGATTAAATAAAACTGTGTGGGGTTTCATATACGGCATGTGATCGATTAATGCATGGTCATGTTATTAATCAAATCAATAACTATTTAGTTAAATAAATATAATAAATAAATAAATGATGAACCGAATGACTAGGAATTTCTAAATTTACAACCTTTGAAAAAAATTAGAAAAAATATAAAGCGAGTTTCAAGAATACATATTTCCAAAACCCTTTTAATTAAGAAAACTATTTTTCTAATTAAATAATCTCATTAATTATATTTTTTAAATTAATTGAATTTGATTAGTCAAAAAATAATTTAATGACTTATCAAACTTAGGTCAAACCTAATCAATTAAATAATATTAATGTTTAAAAAATTAAATCGATAACGGACCTTTTAAAATTACATTAATTTTAAAAATAAAAGATAAAAGATTGGTTTAGAGTTTTCGCGAAGCATCATAGGGATAGAGAGACACGATATCAGGGCATCTGTGCCCTGTACCCTGGCCGACGGTGGCAGCGAGAGAGTCCCAACGTCGTCGTCGGCTGTGGCTGCCGGTGGCACCACTCCCGGCGTCTTGCGGTGGCAGTGGGACTGTCCGCCACCATCAACGGTGGAGTTCTGTCGTGGAACACCTCCTCCGCTTCTCCTCCACATCCGTCTCATGTGTTATTTGTCTTCTCGAGTACGGAAATTTTACAACATAATATTAAAAAATTATAAAAATTTATATGCCCCAAAAGGCTTACACAAGATCTAAAGAAAAATAAGAATAAAAACCTAAACCCAATAAGTCACCATACAATTAATGATTCATCACTAACCATACATATATATTGAATAATTCAAGAAAACCCACAGAGCATTTAATGTTTACATATATAAAGATCGCTCTGATACCAATTATTAGAATCATGGCACGCACGTAGCAGAGCTGGTATATTTAAAAATTTTATTGATTGAAAAACAATTGCGATGTCACAGATGCCAATAAATAATTTTTGTGAAAAATAAATTTTCTACACGGATCCATATTATATCGATACATTAAATTAATAGACATAAAAAGAAAAATATTTGACCTCTAGAAGTCTATCAAGCCTCTTCGCTATCTCCTAGTAGCAATAACGAACGTTCAATTTTACAATGAACAGACTTTAAGATCCACACCAAGATCTTCCAAACCAATCCTCAAATACACTAAGATATTTTTGGGCACGTAGAATAAATCAAGAATAATTTTTTATTTGTAGATGTACTAAACACATGGGATCTAGAGATTTAGATAATGACTTTTGAGACAAAGCTTTGAGCGAGAATTCACAGAGCTTTGATTAACAAATTAATCACACCAATGATTACTTAATATATTCTAGGTCAAAGCTCATTAGATTTTTTAGGATTTTCATAAAATAATAAATTATTTATAAATGTGTCACTAGCAGTCTGCATCACACTGTAGTTCCGTGTGGCACTGCAGTGTGCAGTGAACTACTGTAGTGCCTTAAGGCACTATAGAGTTCCACGCACCACTGTGATGCGTGTGGCACTGCAATGTGTCATGCCAATCCCTGATTCAAAATCAGTGATTGCCATTTGGCAGTCCGACATGTCACGTGACAATTTTTTATTATTTATTTTAATCAGATAAATATCTAGCTATCAGTTAATTTAAAATTAGCTTATCTGATCACACTTATCAACTAACTTATATGTTAGTTAAAAATAACAGATTAGTTAATCCAAATTCAAATTATTATCTTATAATAATTTAATATTATTTAATTTCATAAATCAAATATATTGTCTCATTTATCGATTAATTCAAAACCAATCGATATAATTATTATAATTTCTGAAACTTATAATAATTATTTTAATTGATTAATTCTTAATTAATGAATTTCAAATAATTATCTCGCAATTATATATTTACCCCATAAATTTAATTCTTTTTGTAAGCTAGTTCTTTTCTTATCTCCTGAAACATTCACACCCTAGACTGTGTAGTACAGATGTGGCTTGGAGATCATGGACCCATAATTCCAAGTTCCAATAAATAAGATTATTAATTAAACTTTTTATTTAAATTTTTTATTTTTTTATTCCCTTATTATTCCACTATAAATATGGAATTGTACTCTTAGTAATTACAGAATATATTTACAGAGTAATCTCGAGTACTCCATTGATATAATCACTTCATGTAATTTTATCATCCAATTATTGATTTGTAAATTAGAGCTAGTCAAAATTACCGTTTTACAATTTTAATTACCTCTTGATCTTTAAATACCATTAATTCACTAGTGAACGATCAATTTTTAATCATAGTATAAATTTGAGCTCAATAACCATTCCGTTCCAGATTTAACGTTTAAGAAAACCAATATACGATCCGTTATGAAAGCTTGGATTCCAAATCTTCTAATATCACTTTCTCAGCCATCCATGCCACTGAATCTCCAAAATAAAAATCATTAGCTTATTTTACAAACAAACCTTAACGAGTGACTCAAAAGATCCAGTAGACATGTATATGAGTTCATGACTACTCATGATTTAGATTGATCTACATATGATCATATGATTGATGTGTATTAAACATTTATGATAAATAGTAAGTTAATAAATATATTAACTCACATTGGTCATGTCTTATATAATCTAATTATATAAAGTACCTTACTAAGATGTCTATCCACATCAGCGATTCAGATTTAGATTATACACATTCAAAATTCTTAGCGAGCCGTACTAGCAACCATTCATTAATTATTTCATACTTTAATATGTTGCTGACTATTTTATTCATTATCTATGATCTTATTACTCTTGTACTAATACAATATCATAGTCTCATTAATGAATATGAAATTTTCAGATATTTATACAAAATAATTTAAGAAATATAATTATAAGAAAAATGTATTTTTATAAATTTTAAATTAAAATATCTTTACACATGCTTTGAGGGTAATATGCACAACAATAAATATATTAACTTACCAACCGATCTCCGGTATCGCCTTTTGTCAACCTCATCACTCTCAACTCTAGCTCACAAGTTATGTTTTGGATCAATTGGAGTATCTCCCAGTTTGTATCTCAACATACATATTTCTTTGAGAAGATCTAAAATATAATTTCTTTGAGACAGAAATATTCCTTTATTAGATCTAGCAACCTCAATACCCAAAAAATACTTCAACTTTCCTAAATCCTTGATCTTAAACTCCTAGGAAAGTATTCCTTTAAGGTTTCCAATTTCATTAGCATCATTACCGATAACAATGATGTCATCCACATAAACAATCAATGCAATGACTTTCCCAACTTTAGAGTGCTTAAAAAATAAGGTGTGATCAGTTTGGCTTTAAGTGTACTCAAAACGACAAATTTCTTTGGTGAACTTCTCAACCCATACTCTAGGTGATTGTTAGAGTCCATATAATAACTTCTTCAACCTATATGCTTTCTTCGTCCAAACACATCTTCAAAACCATGCGGTAACTCCATGTATGCTTCTTCTTCTAAATCACCATGTAAGGATGCATATTTCACATCAAATTACTCAAGGTGCCAGCCTAAATTCACTATAAGAGATAATAAGACTTGAATTTAATTCATCTTGGCAACGAGAGAAAAGTTTCATGATAGTCGATTCCATAAATTTGTGTGAAACCTTTTGCCACAAGTCTTGTTTTATATCTTTCAATTGTTCCATCAACCTTGTGTTTCATTGTAAGCACTCATTTACATCCCATCGGTCGTTTTCCTAGAGGAAGATCAACAAGTTCCCATGTATCATTCTTTTTTAATGCCCTCATTTCCTCATTGATAGATTCATTCCATCTTGGAATCTTAAGAGCTTCTTGTATACTACTTGGAATAGAATCACAAAAGGATAAATTAGTGGTCAAGGCCTTAGAGGATGGGGACAACCCGTGGTAGAAAATAAAGTTAGAAATGAGATATAAAGTACAAGATCTAACGCCATTTCTATGAGCAATAGATATATCAAGGTCAGAAAACTCTGCTAAATCAAGATACTTGGGAAAAAAAATTAAGAATTGAAGGGTTAAATGTGTTTTCTAGATGATCGGCGAGGTACAAGAGTTTGTGTCTTGTTCCTTCTCAAGTAAATTGTAGATTTACAGTTTCTATCTCGTACATATTCTAGTGGACTTACTGAGTTAAAGGACTCTGAAATAGGTGCACCGGAGTTCAATAGACTAAAAAATTAATGTAGCAGAAGATTCAAGAACAATAAAGATAGGAGATTCAAGATCAAAATGAACATAAGACAAAAATGAATCTTCATTGTTGTGATTCTCCCCTGAAGAGGAGTTTTGGTGAAAATGGGGTATGTTCGAAGAACATAACATCCATTGGTACAAATGCTTTTCGTGTTGGAGATACCTAACATTTATAACTTTTTTGAGTCGGAGAATATCCCAAAAAACACATCTAAGAGACTTGGGATCCATTTTTTTCTCTATTATGATAATGTATGTGAATAAACATAACACAACCAAATACTTTAGGTGATAGAGAAGAATATATATGAGATGAATGTTTATATTTTTATGTTATCAAGTGGAGTTTTGAAATTTAATACCATTAATGACATTCTATGTTTAAGTTAAGTAGCGGTAAGAATAGCTTCGCTCTAGGAACCCTCATGGTAAACATTAAAGCTCTAATCACCTCAAAATGTCTATTTTTCTCTCAGTTATTCCATTTTGTTTGGACGTATCGACACAAGAACTATGGTGTACAATATCATGTTCTCCTAGATACGAACTAAGAATAGTGGAATAATACTCTCTCTAATTATCAGTCCGAAGAATTGAAGATTTGCTTGAAATCAGGTCTTAATCATGCTATGAAAATTTTGAAAAACTTTTACTGCTTCAGATTTTTGTTTGAGAAAATAGGTCCAACATCCGCAAGTATGATCATCAATGAAAGTAATAAAGCATCTAGCCCCATAAATATTATTGATACGTATAAGACCTCAAATATAACTATGACTAAAGGAAAACGATTGTGACTCTTTATACACGTGTGCAGGAAAATATGCCATATGATGTTTGGGTAACTCTCATATTTCACATTGAAGATCATGGGTATTCCTATTGGTGAATAAGGTAGGAAACAATCTTTTCAAATATGAAAAGCTTAGGTGACCCATTCTTTTGTACCAAAGCTCAAGCTCTTGATTGGTGGTAATAGAACTCAAGTGTGTATAAGATAGATTACCTAAACCTGTTGATTCACCCTCGAAGTAGTAAAGTCCATCAGCTTTCTTCCCAACGCATATCAACTTCCCCGTACATAAATAATGAAATTCGCAATAAGAAGGGAAAAATTTAGCAACACAATCGAGGTCTTTGGAAATTTGCTAATGGAAATGAATTTATAAGAGAGTAGTGGAACATGCAGAGTTGAGTTATGTGAAAGAGTTTATGATATAGAATACATCCTTTTCCAGCAACAGATTACAGAGAGCCACAACAAATTTTACTTTTTGTTGACCTAAACAAGTAGTATCAGAAGTAAACAAATTAGAGTGACTAGTCATATGATCCGTAGCTCCTGAATTAAGAATATTTGAAAGGGAAGCCATATTTAAGCTGGTTGAAAGAGCGAGTGCACAAAAATAGTAGAAGCTGGCTTGTTCGAAATGGTTGACAAGAAAGCACAATCGGATGAGAATATGGACTAATCAAAGACAGAAATTTGATAAACTAGCCTAAATAATGAATTAATGACTAGTAAGACAACCAAATAGAATTCAACTTGGTTGGGAATATCTAAAAAATTCCCTGAACAATAAAAACTTGATTTAACCAGTGTAAAATGGCCAAAACAAGAGTAAACCAGCAGTGAATTGATGTGAGCTGGTTGGAGAAAAATTGAACTGCCATGAATTCTGTCTGAACGGATCTGAAACTTTCTGAACAGATATGAAACTCACTGAACCAACTTGAAACGTACTAAACTTGCCTAAAACTCACTGAACCGGTCTGAGTCGTACTGAACCAGACTAAATTGATTTCCAATAGGGACATGGCTAGTTCCTCAATTGCTTCGAGAAAAGAACCAGCAATTGAGAAGTTTTCTGTGAATCAATGGTTAAAAAGATGGTATTTTGGTAATAGAGACTGGGTTACTTGGTATTGAAGGCTGATTGGAGGTTAGGATCTGTACCTTTCTAGTAAGGAATGCCAGGTTGAAGGATTCAACAATGAAGACTGATATGATTAAAATCTTAGAACCTTAAGAGTTTCGATACCATGTAGAAATCTCAATTTCTATTGCTATATAAAAACGTTAAAAGAGAAGGATATATATACACAAGATTATATAATTATCTCCTGCAATTAAGCTATAATTACTTCTACAATTAAACTATAATTACTCATATAATTAAGCTCAATTAAGGCTAGTAATCTTATCTTATATATATATATATATATAAAGTTGGGTATGTGACTCTCTCATTACGTCATGTGTCATTGTTCCCTAGCTCTCACTATGACACGTATCATTATTGCTAAACTATATTACATCACATGGCATTGAATATTTTATGAATTAATCAATTAAAAATATAATAAATGTAGTTAATTGATAATAATTAATGAAAACCAAAAGGATTATTATTGATTAATTAAGGTATCAAAATAATTACAATAAAACATAATCAATAGTTGATGTGATAATGAAATAAAATTTGATATTAAGATATTAATTATTATTGATTAGCTTAAGAAGAAAATTAAATAGGTAGTGACTCTAGATTTATGATCTTATTAGAGAGATCTTTCAAATACTACACGTTTCAATAATATAACAGTGAGTAATATTTAAATGAAAATGTAAAGAGAAATAAAAAATCTTATATAAATAAAGTTGGAAATGGACAATTCATAATAAACCATTTGTCCATATTCAACTTTTTTTACCAAGTGTAAATTATATAAATTATTTTCTTTAACTTCAATTATAGAAATTACTAATCAAATATAATGGCCTATTACTCATTCTTGATTATTGCATTATTTTATATGGTTAATGAGTTTATAATATTAAATAACTAATGACAATGACAAATAAAAAATGCAAAGAGGCTGCTCATCAATAAGAAGAATTGAACATGAATTATGGACCATTAGATCTATTGAATTAGCCTAATAAATAAATATTATTTATAGAAATACAAATGTGATATTTTCAAATTTTACTATAGTGTATGAATTAAAAAATCACTCGGTCACTAATTATTCTCTTCAAAAAAACACATTTACTTATCATTATTTTTCCGTTTGTTACTAATTCCCAAAAAAAATTCTTCAGCTTTTCTACAAAAGAGACGCATTTCTTGAAAAAAATTAAAATATAAAACTCTTGAGCTCCCTCGTTAAATTCCTCCCATCATTTAATAATATTAATAATTTTGTTTCTTTAATATGCTTTTGATTCGCACAATTGTTTTAGAACCGTTTCAAATATAACTCACAATTTATCATTTTTTATTTATTTTTACAAACACGTCTTTGAGAGCTCATTCTTCATCTTCATTTTTGCAGCTTCTCACTTCCATTTCTGTTATCACCTTCTCTTCAATTCTGACCATTTCTTCAGTGTTATTATTAATTGTTCTTCTCGACCCGTTTTTGTGTCTTACTCAGGTTTAAAATATAAAAGACTCGACTATCAAAATGTACTACAAATTCTCATATGTATCAAATTCTTCAATTTTTTTCATCAATTTATTCTCATTATGTTTGTTGCTTCTTTAGTTTTTTTTTTTCCACGCAAAAGATTTGCATCATGAGCATGAGTCATATTTGCTTTGTCATTTTATTTTACAAATGATTAATTTTTTGCTACTTTATTAATTTTGTGAAACTTTCTTTAGACTTTAATACTTAATAAGCACACTACCGAGTGAGTTTTGGAGGATAACAATTATAGTTTCATCCAAGTTCCAGGTTATCAATTATTATTGTGTGGGAAAATTCAGTAAGGTTATGCTAGAGGTAAATTTTTTAATGTTTTCCAATTATGTTAGACATTCTTAATAATTTATGACAGTAGTGATTACTTTGTCCAGTTGATATGATACTTTATTACCATTGAAAGAATGATATCTCAAAATAAGATTAGTGATGGCAAAATTAATTCTCTATAGTTTATTTTGCATCTCCTTCCATCTCCAAAATGGGAGTTATTTCAAGTTTATTTTGCAATGTAATACGTTTTACATGAACTAATTGAATACCTATTATTATATTGTTTATTTAATTTTAAGCTTATATTTCAATTCAATAGGTTAATATTTGATGAATAAATTACATTCATTTTTTTATATTTAAATAAATTTGAACATAATCCCGTGCGAAGCATGGGCATCTCTCTAGTTTACAACTAATATGCCATCCAATTATACAATTTTCCCATACACTTCTTAGAAAACAGTTTGAAAAAGCATTACCAAACAGATCAGCATGAATTTTTATGATAGAATTCCCAATTCCAATGAACAGAAATGGTTAATGAGATATTAAATAAACAAATAAATCTGATGAAATTTTATAACATAAAAATAACTGCAGTAACACGGAAAATGGACCCTCTGTCGTTCACTTTTGAATGATAGAGCGCAGTTGCTCTCTTTTGAGTTGTCTGTTTTGATGTCGACGGCCCAGGTTAAGGTAAGTAGACAAAAAAATTATCCTTTTTATTTGGGCATCTAAATAAGAATTGATAGTGCAGATCAAACTTCTCTTGTATCATTGACACCATATAATTAACAGTGAGACTCTAAATTCCATTGTTATCATTTGACAAGTAAAAATGTTGTAACAATAAGCAGTTTAATTCAACTCAACCATACATTATCCACAAACATAAAATTAGTGAAACTTATATGGTTAAATATGCAGATCCTTAAAATTCTTTCATACAAACTCTACACTGTGCCCCCAACCACATCAGTTTCATTGATAGAAACTAAGATAGGATAGCTTTCACAGTACGAAAAATGTCTAATACTTCTCGAGTACTGAGATTTTTTCTGTTCATGTAAAACATAATATTAGTCTACCATAACATATTATCTTCTCTAAAGTTAGCAGAGTCTCCCATAATTAGCAGCTTGGGGTCAGACAATTAGATCAATTCATGTATACTTTTTCATGAGGGACTGCTCTTTCCATAGGATTTTGCAGGATTCTGATGAGAAGCCCATGAAAGTGAGAGAACTATTGTGTTGTTTTGAGACGATGAGTAGATTTCTTTACACTCCTCAAGATCAGCATCACATGTCATAAGGACCAACTCATGATCATCATCCAAATACTTGATCTCAACTCCTCTCATCTCTTCCAAATTGAACCTCCTCCCAATCTCCAGTTGCAAATCTCTGAAACCCCAACTGGGTTGCAGAATGAACCTGATTTTTTTGTCAACGAAGTTGGCTTTGACTTTGAAACAGCCATTGTTGTTAGTCATGAGCTCACCAAATGGTTCCTCACTGCTTCCTCTGTTCATCACCCCAACTGGGTCTTCCGTGATTAAGAAATCCCCCCCGCTGAACGCGTTGACGTTGGCAATCATGTGATGGTGGTTTGGCCTGGTGGGGATGGAGTTTTGGCTGGAGGAAGAGGCTGGGGACTTGGCAGGGGCTCCATGGCTGAAAAGACCACTCTCAGCTTGGTGTTGATTTTGATAGTTGATTTTGAGAGATGAAAATTGGTCATTTACATCAACATTGGTAGAACCCAATTCAGGAAAGCTTTTATAGAAGGAACTGATTTGAATGGACCCTTCTGCACCTTGGACAGAATCAATAACAAGTTGGAGTTTTCTCAAAGAATGGCTTACTTTCTTTATCTTTCGAGATGGCCACCGAGTTATCCCATGTTGTCTGCATATCCTTTTCAGAGTAGTGGGGCAAACTGCAAAAAAACATCAATGGCAGAGAACTAAGATTATTTGTTTGATACTCAAAGATCATAGCAATGAGGAAGAGTGATGAGAAAATCTTCTCAATTTTGATCCTTAAATTTGGAACTGAGAATTTTATTTATTTTTATCAATTTAGTCCTTAAATTTGGAACTCAGATCCAATTTAGTCCTTCCACAGCTGTAGTAATTGTGTTCGCCAAGTTATCATTAGAGTCATGTCTCATTCGCCGAGCTATACGCTCGGATCAAAGTTGATTTTGACCAAAATAAAGAGCTATTTTGACCAAAAAAATAAAGTTGAAAGATTAAAATGAACAAAAGTTCAGAGTTTTAAGGACCAAAAGTGCAGTTCTGATAAAATAATATAATCCATGAACTCTCGTTTATGAATATAAAGATAAAATATAAGCTGAGATTTAAATTTTAAATAACATGTGACACGATATTTTATCGTTTATAAAAAAAAAAAGTTGATTATCCTAACGTAATCAGGACACAAGTATAATCTAATGTGATCTCATGACAAAAATGCAGGAAGTTTATTTCAATAGATAACTATAAATAGAAAGGGATTAGTATTCTTACCGCCAATACTTTTAGCAGCATCTTTAAGGCTCCCTGCAAAGTATTGTCTTAACACCGACAAGCTGATAGTTTTCTCAGCCTTGGTCCGCCTCTTCTCCCCCGCTTTTCTGCCACCACGACGACTCCCGAACGAGTACGAATCACCGCCACCCTCATCACCACTCTTAAGCCCTGAGCTTTGTTGAAGTTCCCCAAACTCTGTAATCACTTCTCCATTTGTTAATCCTCCTCCTTGTGTTGCATCCCAATAAGATGTAACCCTAAATCCTTCTCTCTCTTCTTCAGCTTCATCAGTTTGGTATTGTAATGATAGAGAAACACCTTTCCCTTTCTCTTGAGCTTCCATCATATGAGCTATCCATGAAGATTGATCCTTTGTACAATGATGATCACCTTCTAGAGTCGACGGTCCCGGCTTGGCCTTTTCAGTAATTTCTTCCTCGAGCTCGTTGTCTGTGACAACGTGTAAGCTACGGCAACTTTGTTGTATGACAATGGACAATGAGTTCAACATCCGCTTTTGTTCATCGTTGTTCCGGCATTCCTTCGGTAAGAAGAACTCTAATACGAACTCAGCTGGACCGGTGTAAACGCTTCGTAAGGGGATGGCCACGGCAGCTACCAGTCCGAACATCCTGGCGTGGTGGGAAAGAGGGTATTCGGTCTTGCTAAAGGCTGTGACGTCGACTGCGAAACACGGTTTCTTCGTCGTGAAGGCGGTGCCGACGATGCCTTGACCTCGGAACAAGTGGTGCTCCGCACATGCCTCGTGGAAGCCGGTGGTTTCTAGGTCGGAAACGAAGCAAGCAGAGTCCACGGT
This sequence comes from Datisca glomerata, assembly GCA_003255025.1. Classification (NCBI taxonomy): domain Eukaryota; kingdom Viridiplantae; phylum Streptophyta; class Magnoliopsida; order Cucurbitales; family Datiscaceae; genus Datisca; species Datisca glomerata. The sequence goes on from QANY01009882.1 coordinate 53,351, forward strand.
GGATACGCAGCGGGTGTAGGTCTGGTCGGAATGGCGGCAGCCGCCTTTGCCTTGTTGGGAGCAGGGTGCCCAAGTGAGAGCTAGAGGGAGCCTATGAGTTTTACAGACAGAGGTAACTACCTCTAGTATCTCAGTCAGTGCAGCTTGGTACAATTCATCACATGTCTAATGAGAAAACAAAAAGAAAAGGAATTAAAAAAATAAATAAGGTATGAAAATTAATTAATTTTTAAGAGATTAATTAACAAAGGATAAATAATTAAAGATTATATATATTTTTGAGCTGAGAACAATCAATTTATTACCTTCACAATGGGAGGGATGAAGTTCTGAAAGCTCCTAAGATCAACAGACTGCAAATTGTCAATATCATCAATTCATTAGCAAACAATTTCCTGCTTCAAATGTAAACATACATGTAAAGTAAAATATCAAAAATAAAAAAGCCATTTACTAATTTAGCTATTTACCTATTTTGGGAGACTTTTTTGTCCATCACAAAAGAAAATTAATTGGTTAATAACCTAAGGGTGGATATATATAAATATAATTTTTATTTTATTTTTAGCGAAGCTAATCTATTCAATTTGAGTTCTTGTAACTCAAACTCATAACTCTTTAAATATACTGTAGAAAAGCAACCAACTGTGTCAACTGATCCCATATTCTAAATTATATTTTCAGCCTTTCTAAATTATAATTAGAAGAACAATGTAATGGATTTTTTTATAGGTTTCTAGCTAGTTCCCTTCTATTCCACATTTCATAACCTTTCACTTATTGCTTTTTAAAAGTAGAGAACAAATGAAAGAAATTCATGAAATATAAATTCATCAATAACTATGTGAAAAACAATTGAAACTTAACTACACATCTAACAAGAAAATAGAACATTTTGTAACCAAGAGCTACTAAATAAATATATTATATTTTTATTGAGGTGATTCCGCATGGTCCTAAAATTAGGAGATAATCAATTTTTAATTAAGTGTGAGGTAAAAATTCATCTTATAAACAAGTTTTTGGTGTTGAAAATAACCGCCAATATCAACCCAACAATTTTATGATATATAATTCTGATAATTTTTAAAAGAAAAAAAATCTTGAAGAAATGTTTAAAATAAGAATGGAAAAAGAGATCGAGAGAGGAAATTAAAAAAAAAAGAGAAAATATATATTTACCTCAAGAGCTTGGGTGATAAAATCAAGTTCAGGTCGATAGTTAACTCTTTGAGTAGTGGTTACGATTTCAACAACACCCAAACAAGCCCCACTCCCTCTTTCGAACACCGGAAGAGCTAAAGACCCTCTTACATTATACTCTTCTGCATATCTTATTAACGGATACTCATGTCTTTTGAAATACCTTACGTCCGGCGTCCACTCCGGCAACTTCCCCACATACGCCCTCCCCGCCAACCCTACCGACTCCTCCCCCTCCTCTTCTGCCGCAAACTCGTACCCACTCAATACCTTCCTGCCATCATCATTGTCCATTTATATGTCAGTATCGTTAGTAATATCTGTCGAGAAAATTAGACTTTATTCCCAGAAATTATCAATGTTCACAAAAACACTATACGAATCTGTGATAATTTTTTTCTTTTGGGAAAAATAGGGTATGATAGGGCTGCGAAAGTTGTGTATAACAACGTTATTGATGTCGGATACGAAATACCGTTAACTCTTGATAGGTTGATACTTTTTATATCATAAATAAAGTTAATAGAATATATATAAGATGAAATAGAATAAGATCTAGTAGACAAAAGTATGGATATTTTCATTTGCACCTGTAATTCGCTAAACTAACGCAACTCGGCTCAAGCAAGTATGGTTGATCGTGGGTTGTGAGGACGAGTTTGTCTCCTCTTCGAACCGGCATCCACATCTGAATTAGCAAATCTCTATTTGTGAGGCAATCTTTCAAGTATCTTAGGGCAAGCGTTAGTCTCTCTTTCACACACGATGAAGGTTCCGGATAAACCCTTGGACTGATCCACCATTTTCGGGAGCTTGATTGATCGACTTCTTCGACAAGGAAGGTTTCGTGATTGGCCTGATCTTCTTCGTAGACATGATGATTAGGGTTTATCATAAGATGATTGGTGTTGATCTCATGAGGAGTAACGTAATTCGAAGAATCATTGTTTAGGGCACGAACGGAAGAGACTGATTGTAACAAGTTGGTTCCATTTGAGGAATCCATCCAACGTCCTTGAAGAAGTTCATCCATGAAATCTAACTCCATCGTCGTCTCCGTGTAGTTCCCGTACGTCGAATTCACCGTCAAAGCACCATATTCCATTTTAATTATACAATTCGCTATTCTTTAATATAACTATTCAAGGTATCCTGGCCTACAAAATTGAACAACCTTAAAGTTAAAACAATTGAATTTTTTTTACTAAACATCGTTAAAAATCGAAAATAACCGAAACTTTATATAAATTTTTGAAAACTCAAACTTAGATCATATGGTTGATATTTACATACTTAGAGAACTGGTTTTCAAGAAGATTGATGAAGAAAACCCCCCAAAAAAGTTAAAATTTATATGATCAAGAGAAGAAGAAAAACCGAAAGGAACATACTTTGTAAAGAAGAGATGTTTGTCGTCAAAACTTGGTTGGATGTGTTAGATTGTTGCAGCAAATAATGTTGTCTTGGCAGTCGTGGAATTTGGTTTAGTTTCTGAAACTATGCAATGTGATGTGTACTTTAGGCTATTGGTAAACGTACGAGAATCTACTATTTAAGGACAGAAAAAGAATCTTCTGTTTAGTGGGTCCCCCAAGAAAATTACAAAAATTCACAAAGAAAAAAAATATAATTTATTTATAAGAAATTGCCTAAATAATAAATTTGATTAATTCATTATTCCCCCATGTTCTTAGCTAATCCATTTCTAGCAGCAAATAATGTTCGGTGCTAACTGTTTAGCTGGCAAAACTTTTCTCTCTCTCTCTCTCTCTTATTTTTTATATATTTTTTTAATTTTTAAACCCTAATTAATTAGTTAGCACTAGATCGATGCTTGTATGTGTTACTTTAGTTGTCCAATTAGTTTAATAAAATATGTCATTTTTATTAATTGCTTCTACTTAATATAATAGAAGTAAAACTGTACAAAGGTTATAATACGATATTTTTAATTAAATAAAAGGTAGATACATACACGCGATAATATTCTTAATCTCGATCGTAATATGAATTCGGTGAATAAAAGTTTTATTAACGTAAAATATTATAATTATGATCGAAAAGACGGCCTAATTTTTTCTTTTTTAAGAAAAATTGTCTATCTATCAGCCTATCATTTTAACACAGTTAATTTAATTTCTGTTAGCCTTTAAATCTTCCCTACAAGTCAATAATCTAAAATTTTTTTAATAGAGAATTCAATATCAACTTATGAGAGATTGGGGAATCAGGATTAAGCTGTATTTGAATGCAATGGTTCTCCTTATTATGTCTATTTTAAAGAATTTTTTTTTTCTAATTCAATTCATGCAAAAAATAGCAAAGCTTCAAGCTGTAATTGGAAGTGATGTAGTCTATTGTGGTTGTGCCACATGTCGGATGCAGATTATTTTAAGAGTTTATAAAAAAATAGATGAGGAAACTAATGGCTTAGTTAAAAAAAAGAAAAAAAACATTGTCTACACGTTGAAGAAGACATGTCTAAAATTTATTGAATTATATATAACAATTAATAGGAAGCTTTTTAACACTTTGCTTTCCTTTTTTTAGTTTTATCTGCAAAGGGAACCTCTAAAAAATGATTCCATTATTCAAAGATTTGATGTGAATTCATTGAATTTAAAGATTCTTTAATTAGAAAACTAATACCCATTTTGTCAAGTCAAACATTATTAATTGATCAGAGAACTTATCAGAATTGGTTTCCTTCTTTGGTCTTCTTCTTTTGAAAATGGAGAGCTTAATTAGTAGTAATTGGTGAGGTTAATTTATATAGTGTGGTGCTAATTACATAGCTAATTTTACTATCAACATATATGTTAAAACACAATTTTATCCTTAAACGATAAACCTAATTGAATTGTCTGTTTATTTAGAAAAATCGTCAAAGTTAACCGCGATTCTAATTTACTGATAATTTTAATGTGCTGACAAAAATGGAAGCAATGCTTGTTCACCAAAATAAACACAAGAAATCAATTGAATTGCATTCAAAAAAAAATTTCACAGATTTATCGTAAAATTAAACATATACTAAGCATGTCAAACCTAAATTGTTATCCTAGATTTCACTGTCACCAAACAGTCTCATAGTGAGTTAAGGTCAAAATTGTCCATTCATCCAAAATTTTATACAATTACCTTGTAGATAGTCAAAATGGACCTGCACTTAGCACTACCCTTTATATATATTGGTTGAAAATAGAGATTTGTTTTTTTTTTCTGGACAACCTTAAAATTAACCGCTATGTCCTCCTTAATCTTTGGCTAGTATCTTTATGTTACATCATATTATAATGGGTATTTGACAATAATGGTATTCGATTAATTTCTAGGGTTCCACAAAAGTGAGGAATGCTGTACACTCTACTTTTGTATACCAAACACGTTTCTTGTTCTAGGGTTTCGATGGAATTCAATGTTTCTGTAACAGTAATTTAATTGCAGGTTACACTGATCAATTTTGGACTAGATTGTAGTTATCAAATAACTTAATTTTTTTAACCGAGTTTATACCCGACTAATCTCACGATCTCTAAATGAAATTTTATTTAATATAGTAATATGCTTCATTTTCTTTTAGGTTTAGAGATAAAAATGAACATGCGTGCTACGTGTCACATAATATGCGACATTTAATTATAACAATTCGGTGAACGGAAAATTACTTTGATGAAACTTCTAAAACAAGTTCAAGAAAACGTAAGAAAATCACTCTCGTATGCAAAAACTAATTGCAAAAGTAAAATCTCTCAAAATTATTAATAAATTTCTTGGTGAACGACAGCAAAACACAAGTAATTTCATTAATTCCCAAATAATTACCCAATTTTACTTTAGAAAAGGATGCTGATGTTAGAGTGTAAGACTGTTAAGTTCCATTATATATTAAGCTAAGATTAATTAATTGTTATGAAAGAAGACACGACTATTCAGTTTAAACTTTCCTAATGATTTAAACAGAAACTCCCAATTACACATTACTTAAATTACGTTCAATATTATTTGTACGATATTTATTAAGTAATTACACATCTAATTTTGGATTTAATTACTTCAACTAAACTTCTAATGTTCTTCCATTACATCATGTGAGTGGCTGTGTCAGTGTCAAGCATTATTACTTATACAACTTTTATTCACTGTTCATTCGTGGTCCACTAATTCTAGAAATTAATTAAGATATATAATTTCTTCTCCACAAATTAAAGGTTCCATTTTTTATGCAGACTTTTAACTACTGAGTTTCTTTTTTTAATTCATTACAAATTATACCAGAATTAGGGAATTAGGGTTTCATATGCATTGGCCGTGGACGTTAGGTTTTTGTGTAAATTATTATTTCGGGCTCAATTTTCAAGATACTTTAAGAAAATATGTTTTTTTTGTCAAAATTACATTACAAATTTTAAAGTGATGGAGTAATATGACTCGAATCCATGGCCTCCAAAAAATGGGTATGAGAACTTAACTAACTGCGATAACTCAACTTATCTTTTGATATTTTTAGTTAACTATAAGATACACTAGAAAATTATAGAGAATAATATATACTTCTGATTTCTTATTTTTAAACTTAGTTTCAATTTATTTCTTATATGTTCTTATTTTTCTCAAATTATATTTTTGTGGCAATCTAGTTGATCCTACCATCTATTGTTTTTTCCAATGAACTTGGTTAAATAGAAGATCAAAGAGATAAGTGGCTAAGGAGTAGTGTAGTTAGTCTCACTTTTCACTCCCTCACTCGATCTTCTACTTATTGTCAAACTGATATCAGTTTGACAACAACTAATAACTGATATCAAATTGGGATCAGTTTATTAGTTAGTTGGTTGTTTTTAGCTTCAATCCTTTAAACCAATTGTTGTCCTTCAATCTCGATCATCCTATTGGATATTAGCTTGTAATAATCTCTACTATAAATACTGAGAAATCAATCTCTCTCGAGTATATGAGAACTAATACATTGTCAGTATCTCTTATCTCTCTACTCTTTCTTATATAGTCTCTCTTCTTTCTGTTCTTAATTACATACTGAAAGAATTAGTAAGAGAAGAAAGATAGAAGAGAGATTTGCACAAGAAATGTCAAACTCTCATATATCGAGAGAGGCAAGAAGACTTGTATTTTAAAGAGAGATGACAACTCAACTAAGGCAACAATTACATTAGAAAACTACCAAGCTAACACATAAAGGAAGAAGCTGATATTAACCAATATCAGTGAAAATAAAACTGCCTAACTTATTCAAGCAAAGACTTACTACCAGTCCTACTTGGCAGTTAGCTCAGCCACTTGAGTGACTAGGATGCTGACTTGTTTTCTTCTTATCATGACTGGACTTATCCTTAGCATCACCCCTCAAGTGAAAGGGAGAAGAGTCCATATTGAGCTTGGACTTGAGATACAAAAATCTGGGAGTGGAAAGAATCTTGTTAAGCAAGTCAACAAGTTGATCCAAAGATGGTAGAAACCTAATATCAAGTTGCCTTTTATGAACTCTGTCTCGAATAAAATGAAGATCAAGCTCAATATGCTTGGTTCTTACATGATGCATAAGATTAGAAGCCAATGCTAAAGCAATGATATTGTCAACCCATAGTATAGGAGGTTCAGTAAGATGAAAACACAACTCAGAAAGAAGACTTTGAAACCAAATAATCTCTCCTGCAGCATTTTTCATGGACCTATATTCACTTTCTGTATTTGATCGAGCTACCACATTTTGCTTCTTGGAGGACCAATAGATCAAATTATCTCCCAAAAGATTATATAATCACTAGTAGAACATCTATCATCAATATTACCAGCCTAATCCGTATCAGAATAAGCTTGAAAGGTGAGAGAAGTAGTTGGTTTGAGCTGAATACCTTCTGTAATGGTGTCTTTCAGATACCCCAACAATCTCTTGCAAGCCTGCCAATGTACCTCAGTTGGTTTGTGAAGAAACTGACTCAATTTGTTTACCATCAAAGCAATATCATGTCTAGGTAAAGACAAGTACTGCAGGGCTCCTATGACACTTCTGAACAAGGTGACATCTTTCAAAGGCTCCCCCCTTTTGTCAAAACTAAAACTGTTAAGAGAGCAAGTTTAGCACCCTCCATTTTCACTTTAACAAGTAACTCTGTAATAAACTTGGTTTGGGACAAAAAGTTCCCATTATTGTTCCTGAAAACCTCAACTCCCAAGAAATAATGTATAGGTCCAAGATCCTTTAAGGCAAAAAACTTGTTCAAATCTATCACAATCTTTTGTAAGAGTCTGAAATTATTGCTTGTAATCAACATATCATCAACATATACCAGCAAGAATAAAATGCCAGATGAATTATGATAGATAAATAAGGAAGAGTCAGATTTTGCATTCTTGAAGGCCGACTACACTAGAACTGACTTCAACCTATCATACCAAACTCGAGGAGCTTGTTTATACCCATACAAAGACTTTTTGAGCTTCCATACATGATAAGGCCTGTGACTATCTTCAAAACCTTGTGGTTGAGTCATGCATATGGTTTCAGTTATAATACCATTGAGGAAGACATTATTAATATAAAGTTGTCTAACCTCCCAACCAAAGCTAACAGCAAGATGAAGAACTGTCTTGACTATATTCTATGCTTAATGATAGGGCTAAATATTTCTGTAAAATAAATACTTGAAGTTTGATGAAAGTCCTTAACAACCAATCTAGTATTAAACCTTTGTATACTGCCGTCTGGATTTAATTTTAGCCTAAACACCCACTTGTTACCCAAAACAGTCATACTAGATTCATAGGGAACAAGCTCCCAAGTTTGATGCTTGATTAAATCAGAATACTCTTCAATCATAGCATTATACCAATTAGGTTCACTAAGAGCTTGTTTGATGGAGGTTGGTTCAACAGCAAGATGGTAGTGGATAGAATGTGCTTAGTTGCAATCAATGCTTTATGTTTGAATATGTTATTTTTGGATCTGGTTGTCATTGGGTGCAAGGCTGGTTGAAGATTGGTTTTGGTGGTATTTGAAACTTGTGAGGCAGGTGTGGAGCAATTTGAGACAAGGGTTCAATTGGTAGGTTTATGACTAGCTTGTCTACTATAGAAGGGAAATCAGGTCTGATTGTTTCATTATGATTATAACATGTACTCAAATTTTCACTCACTTCTTGAAAAAAGATATTTAGACTTACATTGGGAATGCCTGAAGAAGAATTGTCTTTGTGACTACCCTGAAATTGAGAAGAAGAAGCATTTTTCACCAAGGTAGAAGGAAAAGAAATAGACTAAGGTAAAGGCACTGCAGTAGCATTTTTCTGAGGTAATGAATGTGTAAACAGTTGTTGATAAGGAAAGAAATGTTCATTAAACATAACATTTCTTGAGATATAGACTCTTCCAGATTTATGCAAGCATTTATAACCCTTGTGAAAACCAAGAAATAAACACATATCTGCATGAAAATCAAATTTGTGCACATTATAAGGTCTTAAATGAGGGTAACAAGCATAACCAAAGGTCTTCAAATGAGCATAATTGGGAATTTGGTCAAATAAATTTTGATAAGGATTTAAAAGTGTAAAACAAGTGTGAAAAGCCTATTAATAAGATAAATTAAAGTTTGAAAAGTTTCCCACCAAAAGGACAAAGGCATAGTGGCTTGAGCTAGGAGAGTGAGACCTATTTCAACTATGTGTCTATGTTTTCTTTCTATTCTTCCAATTTGTTGATGGATGTGAGGACAATGGTACTTGAACCTAATTCCTTGGCTTTGTAAGAAGTTGGCAAGAGGCCTAAATTCATCTCCCCAGTCAGATTGAACCATTTTGATGGTTTTTTGAAGTTGTTTTCCAATCATTGTTTTAAAGATAACAAAGACTTATAAGGCTTCAGACTTAAGTTTCAAGGAGTATAGTCAAGTGAATTTTGAAAAATCATCAAGAAAACTAATATAATATTTGTATCCTTCTTTAGAAAGGTGAGGTGCAGGTCCCCATAAGTCTACATGAATTAAATCTAATGGTTTCTTAGCAACTGAATTGGAAATAGAGAATAGAAGAACATGGTTTTTGCCTTTTTGACAAGCTTTATAGATTTTAGGAATAGTGATGTCATTTCTGCTGTAAGGAACATCATCCTTTTGAAGAATTGAGTTTATTTTGTATGAAGGATGGCCTAACCTTAGGTGCCAGGTTTGAAGATTGATATTGGATTTGTTAGTGCACAAAACAGATTCAAATGAAGATTTTATACCATTTCTGGTTCCACAGAATACTTCACAAGGTTTAAAAATATTTTTCAGAGTCTATGATTTGACAATAGGAGAAAATGGAAGATTAGAAGATTCATTATAAGGAAAAATAGTATTTTTATTCATCATTGAGATATGTACATGACAACCTGAACTTTTGACTTTATTTTCAGAAATTGACAATGAAGGAAATATCAATTCAAAAAACTTTTTTACAGAACTATTATCTGGTTCTAAAGAGATTTTTGAAGAGGGAAGATCTCTTTGAATATAGTAATTAGAGCTGATGGTTCATCAACATTAGGATATGTGAGCAAGTACAATCCATATTTAAGAACTCACTGGAGCAAAATTGTTCCTGACATTAAGTCCTTCACAAAACAAGATTTAGAGTGAAACTCAAAAAACACATTATTATCATTAGTAAGTTTAGAAATTGAAATCTGATTTCTTTTAATGCCTGGAACTCTCAAGATTGTGTTAAGTTTGAGTGAGATACTTTTTAAAAGGATAGGAAGTGAGAAAAAACCAGTATGAGAAATGTTAAGGAGCTTACCATTGCCAACAGCAAGCTTCTCTCATTACCTGCATATTCTTGAGCTATGTTAAGATTCCCAAGATCTACTGTGACATGGTTGGTTGTTGCACTGTCAGCATACCATGCATATCATTGACATGATCAGAATTAGTCAAATAAGCTGCAAGTGAAACAGTATAAGTTGAGGGTCCAGAACTTGTAGAAACCATGTAGGCTGAAGGTGTCATGTTCACTGGATTACTTTGCTGCTGAAAATTACCCTGGCCTTGAAAATTACTTTTTTCATACCTATAATAACAGACAGATGCAGCATGGCCAAGTTTGGCACAAACCTGATAGATAATTCTATCGTTTCCTCTACCAAAACCTCTACCACCTCTTCTTCCATTGAAACCTCCTCTGTAAGAATAATTTTGACCTCTATTATAGCCTCTTTTGTTTGATTGTTGCTGTTGAAATCCATTTTGAAACTTGTTGAAGTTATTAGTTGACTGATTGATGTTTGTAATAATGTTTGCATTAAGCTTCATGTTGGCAACTTGATCTTGTTATTTCTTCTCCAACATGCTTTCGTGTACCATGAAAAGAGTTTGAACTTCCTCTAGACTTAAATCCTCTTCTGTTGCAGTGACATTGACCACCACTGAATCGAATCCAGGACCAATACCATTCAATACATATGAAATCAGTTCTTGTTCACTAACACTTTGACCTGAGCAGCCAAACCATTTAAAGTTCTTTTCATCCTATCACAAAAATCAACAATTGAATCTCCTCATTTCTTGTCATTTTGAAGTGTGCTCATGTGCTGTAAAAATCTTGCTTTGGAAAGGTTGGCAAAGTTTTTTTTCAAGGATTTCCATACAACTTCTGAGGTGCAATATTGAGTGACAGTTCCTAGAACTCCCTCACTCATCGATGCTCTTAACCAATCGAGCAAAATTTGGTCTTTTCTGAACCAGGTTAGATACTCTAGATTTGCTTCCTCATTAGCCAGGTCTCTTGGTGGCTTTGTTGCATGGCCAAACACTATATCATCAAAACCATGTCCAATTAGGACTGATACAACTTGGGACTTCCATAATACGTAATTGCTCCTTTCCAATTTGATAGAGATTGCATTGTTGAACGTGTTTGGAAAAACTGCACTCAGACTTGTAGTATTGTTGCTTCTGCTATCACTCGAGGTTGTAGAATTATCTGCCATGACGTGAGTCGTATAGCTCTGATACCATGAAAGAATTAGTAAGAAAGTAAGAGAAGAAATATAGAAGAGAGATTTGCACAAGAAATGTCAAACTCTCATATACCGAGAGTGGCAAGAAGACTCGTATTTTAAAGAGAGATGCCAACTCAACTAAGGCAACAATTACATCAGAAAAATACCAAGCTAAGACAAAGGAAGAAGCTGATATTAACCAATATCAATTAAAACAAAACTGCCTAACTTATTCATCCAAAGACTAACCGTCAGTCCTACTTGACAGTTAGCTCAACCACTTGAGTGACTAGGATGCTGACTTATTTTCTTCTTATCATGACTAGACTTATCCTTAACACATACGATCCTTAGTTATCATTTAGTATTCATGATTAAATGTCTTTTAAGCAGTCAAAACATTTTTCAATAATTGGAATAAGTATGGGGATTCTAAACAAAGACAAGTAAGACTTGTATTAAATTACACTGGAATAAAGTGTAAAGCATAAAGAATAAATTTAACAAAACAAAAATTATATCAAGCTAGAGTGAAAAATGAGTTTAAAGAGCAAGAAAACAAAAGAAAAATTTATCCAAATTATATGATGATTCATTAATCTGGAAATAACCCCTCTCACCGATCTCCCTGTGAAGTACTCTTAAAACTCAGTACTCGGCCTCCCATTAACCTATTATCCTGTTACACGTGTATTGAAATTTATATTTTATTTATATGTTGAGAAAAAAGAATAAATATGCTCTTGAAATTAAAAAAAATTGCATAGGTGATGAAAAATTATAAAAGCGTACTGAAAATTATGTACCCGTGAGTACTGAAAATTGAATCACTCAAGCTAGTATCAGTAGTATGTGGTTTTGTAGCAGTTAAAATTTTTTACCTCTCAAGCTATCAAATCATATATATTTTAGTTTAAATCACTTCATCCAATTTCTTACTCCAGATCGAGTAGCTAGCAATGGATAAGTTTTTACCATATTCAATTGTCTTGGAAGGCATTTTACTTTTGATTATACCTCCATTTCAAGTTTTGGATTTATATTACCAAATAGTACTTTTCAACTTTAAGATGAAAAAAATAATTATATTTCATTGAGTATAGTAATTAAACTCAAACCAAGTCAGTTCCCACCCAATAAGTAGGCTACAAACAGGTGGAAATCTAACTTCCACAAATCATAATATAGATGTCCTTTTTCACCTTATTTTTTTACCCTGCAAAAATCAGATAAAAATGGCTTTTGGTTTGAGTTTTTGGTTAATATGGACTCTAAAAATGTATTAATTTAATAATTAATTGTGTTTTTGGTGAAAGTGAATTAAGGCCTTCTTCTACTTATTTTTATATTTTTTTCCTTTTAGTTTAGGCCTCACACATCCTTGAGTTTTTTTTGTTTGTTTTGTCAATGACGACACATTATAATTTGGTCTGAGAGAGTTATAATTGCCGAGACTCTTTATTTTGAGGAATATGTGAACGAATTTAAACTACAGGTCAATCTCATTGTCATGTCTTGACATCCTTAAGTTGCCGTTCAAGGTGGAGCTCATGTGGCAAAGTGATTAAACTCATTGAGTGAGTTTTAGGTCAGTTGGAGTCCCGCCACTATTTAATCATGGTATATCTATGCTCCACTGTTTACCATTTAATCATCGGATAGCTTCGACCCCTACATAAATGCATCCGTATGGTGACGAATGAACGTAAAATTCCCTATCAAGTAAATGAGTCAACCTATCCACAATTTTCCAAAAAAGAAAAAACATATATACTTGAGTTTTTCTCTGCATTGAAAAAATATATATATTTCATGAATTAATTCTTTAACATATCTATTTTGGAGTTCACGTTGTTTACTTATTTATGTAAAACATTCAATAAACGTAACTGTACCCAACTGTACGTAGGAGTCGAATATAAATGATAAACAAACTAAACAAAGGCCATATGCTCTAGTAGCCACGTGTAAAATCAATGTAGAACCTAAGAAAATTTATTTTATTTGATCAAAGTAAGAGATTTTTTATATTAATTAAATTTGTAAGCAAATAAGTCATTTTTAAAATCTCTGTTAGTTTTATTTTTATGGAAAAACTTGAATTAAAATCAAGCAACAAAAAATTCATTAAATTGATCTTTATGTATTTGAGAGTCATAAACAAAAGAAATTAAATAAAAAATTTGGCCGGCAAGATAATGTTATATTAATTAAAATCTTGTATGAATTTGTCTTCAACGTGAATATTTTTTATAAATTTAATTAGAGTACTAATTACGTACAATTAATTAGAGAATTTATTTCTTACATATGATTGAATGTTATGTCACTGTCTTTCATCTTCAAGATCTAATAGATCTCAGTCAAGTTTATACTGTTTGAAAGTGATTCAAATATTTAAAATGTCCATGATAGTCGTAGGAAATGATATATAATCTTAATCAGTCACCAACTTAGGACCAAATACAATTTTTAATTACATTAATTAGTAAAATAATTTACAATAATTCCTACCTCGGCTAATGTAATAATTATATATATATACATATGATAAGGTGAAATTAGCGTACATATTAAGAAATCAATTACAACTTCAACAGCGATGTTTAAGGATCTTACGTATTTTTTACAATCAATGTGCCCGTAATTATACCCCACTTTTTTATTATTAAATGAAAAAATTCTACTGGTCTTCTATGGTACGATCCGATATGTTTTGTCAACTGAAAGTAGTTCTCATCAGGAAACATAGAACTATAAAGAGAAGTTTGAAATCAAACGAGTAATACGATCCGAAGGAAAATGAACAAAACAAACTACATTAAGCGAAGAACTAATCTCAGATTTAGCCAAAGAATCCGCCAAACCATTATTAGATCTAGGACATAAATTAAAGGTAAACAACTTCATTTTCTTGCTCAAATGAAGAATATCTACAACCACAGTATTAGCAACATTATATGAATCCTTGGAGTTAATCAGCATATCCATAAGAATTTTTTGATCTAAAAAAATGTTAATGGACTCAATCGGGAGATGATTAATTTCTTATAACCTCTTGATCGAAGGGAAAGAGCTTTGGCCATTAAAGCTTCATCGATGAAACTCAATTGTTTAGATCTGAAACCGTGAATGTAGCCACCCGGATCCCAGAGAATCCAGCCCAGACCTGCTTGCTTGCTATCCACCCTCCATGAGCTATCCGAAAAAAGAGACCAGGAAGTTTAAGAAGCTTTCAGGTTTGAAGAACGTTGGAATTCAAACAAACCAGCCTCCCCAAGACCTGAAAAAATTACCGAATTCATATGTTTATCAACCTGAATAATAGTGTCCAAAGAGCTAAAAATTTGACCTTCAAAACATGAAGCATTCCTAATTTTCTAAAGTCTCCACAACCCAAAAACCAGTCAAGTAGTAATAAAATTTTGATGGTCCAGATCAGCAGTAAAATTATAAATATAGTTTGTAATTGTGGAGGAATGAGAATGAAAGAATCTGGAAGAAGAAAGAGAAGAGAGGGAGACGAAGGAGAGAAGAAAGTCAATCTTTCATTAACCAAAACATAGCAAACAGAAACATAAAATAAGAAAAAGAATACTCAATGGAAAGTTGAGCAGAAAAGACTAATATGCCCTACACTAACAAACAGATAATAACTAATAACCTATTTAAACATCCCCCCTCAAACTCATCTGAGGAGGAAGAATGAGTTTGTCTCGAAGGAAACTAAATTGAGGAGTAGATAAAGGTTTTGTAAACAGGTCTGCAATTTGAAGTTGAGAGGGCACATGCTTGACAATCGAGTCTTTCTTGATCACATTTTCTCTAACAAAATGAAAGTCAATCTCCACATGCTTTGTACGAGCATGAAAAACTGGGTTAGAGGCTGATGATATAATAGAAGTGTTGTCACAAAACAGGACAAGAGCTTGACTCTAGAACACATGAAGATCATTTTGTCTCAGCCAAGTCAACTAAGCAGTAGTGTTGGTCAAGGCTTTATACTCAGCTTTAGTGGATGACCGAGCTACAGCTTATTTCTTTTCACTTCAAGAAACTAGATTTTGACTAAGGAAGATAACAAAGCCTGATGTAGATCTCCTATCAGCTGGATCTCCAACCCAGTCAGCAACACTGAAAGCCTGCAAATGAAGAAAGCCAGGTTTAAAACAAATATCATGATCAATAGTACCTACCATATACCTAAGGATCATTTTGGCAGCTGCAAAGTGAGCAGTGGTGAGAGTGTGCATAAATTGGCACACTCGATTGGCAGTAAAATTGATATAAAGTTTTGTGAAAGTAAGATACTAAAGAGAGCCAACAAGGCTTCTATACAATGCAATATCAGATAATGGAGAACCAATGTGACTAGACAGGAGAGATTTAGTGGAGCAAGGGAGTGACATGGTTTAGAATTAAGCATTCCATCTTTGAGAAGTAAATCCCTAGCATACTTATGTTGGTTAACAAAAATACCATGAGAAATCCTACTAATTTCAAGACCTAAGAAATACTTTAAGTCACCAAGATCAGACATTCTAAAATTCTATTTTAAGATTTGAATCAGTTTATCAATGTAGACAGAATCAGTGTCACTAATCATAATGTCATTAACATAAAGCATAATATAAGTGAGAGAGTGAGTGGATGCATGAACAAACAAAGAGGTGTCAACTTATTTAGCTTACTGACAGTTTGGATCAACAAACTTTGGAGGCTGACACATGTAAACTTCCTCAGTTAAAGAACTATGCAGAGAGGCATTCTTGACATCACATTGCTTTAAAGGCTAGCCATAGGTAGCAGCCAAAAAGAATAAAATTCTAACAGTGGGCTTTTTAATGACTAGACTAAATGTTTCACCATAGTCCATGCTTGGTTGTTGATGTTAACCTATGGCCACTAGCCTGGCTTTATGCATGGCTACACTATCATCAGGGTTATACTTGATTTTATACACTCATTTGCACCCAACTAGATTCTTATGAGGAAGGAGATGTATAAGGGTCCAAGTATTTTGGGATAAGGGCTGCATATTCAGATTGCATAGCCTGAACCCACTCTGGGTATTTCAAAGCAGTAGTGTAAAAGTTGGGTTCAAAATGACTATCAGTAGCATAAAAGATAGCAAAGGCTTTCTTCTTAGAAATCCCACACTTGTACCTAGTTTGCATGGGGTGATGAGACTGTATGTGAGGTATAGAAGTGACTTGTCTAATGCTAGAAATAGGTTGGGTAGAAATACGGAGAGCAATAGACAAGCCAGCAGAAATATCAGGAAAAGAACTAGCACTAACACCAGAAGCAACAAGAAGCAAATCATGATGTAATTCGGTATTACCACCAGAATCTAATCTATGAGTTAAATCAGCAAGCTTAATATATAACTCTGAAGGTGAACCAGTATACTCATCAAAATACGGATCAGTATGAACAACAGCAGAAGAATCAACTGATATTCTAATAGAATCAGTATGTAAAAGAGGATTCAAACTAGCAGAAGTATCAGTAATGGCGTCAACAGACAACATGCAATTTTGTTGATCAAAAGAAATAGATTTAGAAGTAGAACTAGGCAGAGTGCTAAGTAAAGGGAGAAAAGAGGCTAAGTGATTACCTGAAGAAGTTGAACTTGTAGGACTAGTACTGGTAGTAGATAGAGCAGAAGTAGCAGCAAAAGGAATATGTTTCTCATCAAACACAACATCTCTAGAAGTAGCAGCAAAGAGAATATGTTTTATTAAGAGCATACCCAAGAAATACACATTGTGAGCTTTTAAGTTGAAACTCATGCTTCATATAAGAACTAAGATTGGGGTAACAACTACATTCAAAGACCTTAAGTATTATGTAATCAGGAACCTTATCAAATAATAATTCATAAGAAGATTTATTTTCAATAGTTACACTAGGCATCCTATTTATCAATAAGAGGCGGTAGCAAAAGAAAAATTCCAAAAATGTGAGGGAACAAATGAGTGATGCATAAGAGTAAGACATGTCTCTATCAAATGTCTATGCTTTCTCTCAGCAATGCCATTTTGTTGAGGTGTATAGGGACATGTCTTTTGATGCATGATACCTTTTTTCAACAAGATGAGACTAAAAGGAGATGCTGGTATACTCACATCCTCCATCAGTCCTTAATGTTTTGATTTTAGTTGAGAACATATTTTCAACAAGGGGTTGAAACCTCTTGAAAACAGATCAAACTTTAGATTTATTGCTAATAGGGAATGACCATGTAAATCTAGTCATGTAATCAATAAAAAGCACATACTACCTATATCCTAAAACAGAAATAATAGGGGATGGTCCACAAACATCAGCATGGATATGAGATAAGGGAGAATCAGAAATAGTCACAAAATTGCCAAAAGGAAGCTTTGACATTTTTATTAGAAACACAACTAATACAGATACAAGAATTTGAAGCTGAAATAGTACAAGTAATATTGGCTTTAGTAAGGGTCTGTTTGATAACATTATTTCTAGGGTGGCCTAAACGAAAGTGTCAAAGAGAATCAATCTGTTTAGAACTAAGAAAAGAAAAACTAGAAAAAGACAGTGTTGTAGGTATAGGGTAGAGACCATTTATGCAAGGCCCTTTATGCAAAAGTTTACCTATTTTCTTCTCCTGAATCCAGAAACAAAAAGCATCAAATGCTGACATACAATTATGTTCAAGGCAAAACTAGTAAACAGATAGTAATTTGGTCGATAATTGAGGCACACATAAGACATTTGACAGAGAAAAAGTTTGAGAAGAAGTTTTAAGAGAACTCGAACCTGTGTGAGTAATTGGTAAAATGTGACCATTTCCAACTGAGACACCTTCATGACATGTGTATTCAATGGAAGGGTTTAAGCTATGTAGGTCAGAGGTGAGGTGTGTATTACACCTTGTGTCGGTAAGTCATGCCTGAGGGTCAGAGTGAGTGGCTTTGCTCAAGGCTGTCATGGCTGTCAGGTTGGAAAAAGGGATCATCCCTTGATAAGCAAAGTTCATTATGTGAAAGTAATCTGCTGCGTTGTGCCCCATTTTCTGGCAGATCTGGCACTGGACTCTATTATACTGAGAGTTTGAATAATCACAATTGATATTGGTTGCTCCCTTGAAAGGTTGATTGTTTTGTGCAATAGGTGGGCCAAAAACCAAGGGAAGTGAGGAAGAATTCCAGTTTTGAGTCCTTCCTCCCCTTCTAGAGTTAGATCTTCCTAAATTGTTCCTATTCCCTCGAATCTTTATGAAGCCTTGTCCTCAATTTGATCCTCTGTTGTTAAAGGTAGTAAGAAAGGCTGTGTTTTAGTTTGATTAATCTTGTTGTTTGTGTTGGCTCTCTAGAAAATGCTCCTCTAATTTTAGAAGAACATGTAGTTCTTCTAAATTCAAGGATTCATCCCTTGTTCGTATTGAGATCCGAATGGTATTGAATTCGTTGGGAAGATCATTAAGCGTGTAAATCAAGATAAATTCATCTTCAACATTAATCGAGACAGTCAAGAGCTTATCCTTGACTTCCTTGATTCTCTGAATACAAGCATCGATGTTTTATGTGGGCTTCTTGGAGATTTACTACAAATCTGACTTCATTTACAGGATATTGGTGCGCGAAAGGGAAAAGAATCTTATTTCCAATGAATCCCAGAATTCTTTAAGTCTTACACCCAACAACATATGATAATGCCATAGGAGAAAGAGTGGCATTTATCAAAGTTATTAGGGCTTGATCTTGTGCAAGCTACTATTCATACCTCGAATCTCTGTCAAGGGTGTCTTCTCCATTTGTATTCTTGAGAAATCTTGCAGGACATTTGATCATGTCGTCAATGTATCCATAGACAAGATGAGCCTTTAAATTACGGTAATTTGATACCTTCAAAGGATAAAATCAATTGAATCCAATCCAATCAAAATTAGATTGCAAATATTATAGAGAAGGAATAGAGGGGAGTGAGGAGAGAATTCTGCAATATCCATCGATGAAGAAATAGCAGATTGGGAGATCTGGGAATTGAGATTTTCTTGAACAATATTCGAAGAGGATGACACATATTGAGAGTTGGAATGATTTAGGTTTTGAGAATTGGTCTGAGAACCAACTTGATTTGAGTTGAGTCTTGAGTGTCCGTGGACACATTTTCAACAGATTCAGCTATGGTGTTTGATGTAGGTCAGGCTGGCTTTGATACCATGTGGAGGAATGAGAGTGAAAGAAGCTAGAAGAAGAAAGATGAGAGAAAGACGAAGGAGAGAAGAAACCCAATCTTTCATTAACCAAAACAGTAGCAAACAAAAACATAAAATAAGAGAAAGAATACTCAATGGCAAGTTGATCAGAAAAGACTAATATGCATTAAACTAACAAACAAATAATAACTAATAACCTATTTACTTAACAGTAATGACCGTCCAAACGTCAAAGAATAATTCAGAATTGAAATACTCAATCCATAGGGCCAAAGGACTAGTGAACCAAAATTTAGAAGCAAAATGACACCTAAAAAAATAAATGCACAAACATTTCCATATTATCTCCACGCAGGGTACAAACCGGGTTAATATTCATGTCTCCTCACTAAGTGGGCTTTGCAAGCTATAAAATAAGGTATATCCATAAGAAATCCTTTAATTTAAGGGGAATTTTGATAATCCAAACTTCTTTTATATCTTCACCCTATCCTCTGAAGCACTCCCCTGGCCAACATTTGATCTCCTAAGCAGACCTATTCTATTCATTAAAACAGAAGCATCATAACTCGATTTAACCGAATAGATGTCGTTTTTCCCATATTGCCACCCTAGATGATCTTATATACCAATGTGACTGATTTGAGAATAAAAAATGCTATCCGCCTCCTCTTTACAAATCACTATCTGGTTCTTATCGATATTTCATTCCAACTAATTTTCCATCATATGATCACAAACGCATTGAATCCTATTCACCTTAGGAGAGATCACTTTAAAAATCACTGGTCTAGATAACCATGCATCATCCCAAACCCTAATATTCTCCCAATTGCCCACAAACCAACGAAGCTAAAACGCTAATAGTTTACGACCTTCTAGAATGTTCCTCCATCCCCACAAATGACGAGATCCCAAAGAAGGGTTTAAAAAATCAGATTTGTTAAAATATCTACTTTTAAGCACCTTATAAAGTAGAGAATCCTGATTAGTTAAAAGCTCTCAACCTTGTTTAGTAAGCAACGCAATGCTGAAATACATCAAATCTTTGAAACCAATCCATCCTTCTGCTTTTTCCTTACATAAAACCTCCCAAGAGCTCCAATGAATCACGGTCTTGAAAGGGGAGGAATTCTACCAATAATTAGCCAACATACTACAAATCTTTTTTCACAGAGAAATGAGGATTTTAAAGCAAGACATTATATATTAGGGATAGACAAAGCAATGGCTTTTATCAGAGTTTCATGGCCAGTAGGACTAAGAAGTTTTTCGAACCAACCAGTAATCATATGACCGATATTCTCTACTATACGATTGAAAGTAACTTTCCTTGACATGTCAAAATTCGTTTCTAGACCCAAGTATTTATTAAGGGACTTAGATAAGGATAAGTTAAATCTGCTAGCCATAAAGACCTGCTTCTCTTTCACAACAGTGAAGTTAAAAACAATAAGGCTATTATAGTTATGAATAATCTGACCTGAAACCTTACCATACACCCGAATCAAATAAAAAACATGCTTAATTTCACCCTCATGAGCTTTACAAAACAGAATCGAGTCTTCAGCAAAGAAAAGGTGAGAAATAACTATCCCCGAATGAGAAAATTGAAAACCCGATGTAATCCTAAGAGAACATGCATTACTCAGTAACCCCGACAATATCTCAGCACAAATCAGAAATAAAATATGTCAACAGGATAACTCTCAATTTTCTCATTGTAATATGTCAACAGATAACTAAGTTATCATCAATGAGCCAAATTGAAATGTGAAAAACTGTGAAATGTTTAGAAATAATTACACAAATTTTAAAAATTGAATGTTTAATATGCATTAAATTTGACACAGAAATATATTACAAAGTCAGACGTTTAAAAACGTTTGTCTAGTTTCAAAAAAAAAAATTTGTCCAAAAATTTAATCAACCTGAATTAATAATAATGGTAATAGTAATAATAATATAGATTTGATGAAATGCTGAGCCATCCACTTGTATTTCTTCATTTTTCTTGCTTTTTTCTTTTTTGAACTTCAATCTTCAAATATTTGATTATTAAACCAATGGTTATGCGTATATGAGATAGGTGTCTAGTCATAATGCAATGAATCCGACTAATCAAATATCAAGTGGAGCTTTGCGCTCCAATTATTTTATTTCATAACCTTAACTTTCTCAAATTATATTTCATAATAATCTTATAAATGTTTTTCTGTTGCCTTTCCTATATAGCTAGCTACTACATCTGAAACCCTATGGATTTTTATAATCTATATATAGATTGGGGGAAAAAGATGTTAAACTAATCAACCCCAAATTATATGTTAATCCACTTCCCCTAACCTTTACGTTACTTATAAAAATAGTAAGTATGTGGTCTCTCTAAGCTGAAGTCTCTCACTGTTATGAAATAACGTTCTTGGCGTTCACACACTACATGAGAACAGGTCAATTGCAACGGTTATTTTTATTTTTATTGACAATTTTAAACAGTCATAACAGATTTCATGATGGTTGAAGAATCACTGTGAGAGCCATGTTGAAAAATCTTAATGTGGACTTATATTATTGTTTTATTAGATTTGATAAAAACGGGTTGATGGATAGGTCTTATCCGTTAAGGCCCAGTTAAATTAGTGATCTCATGATATTGGACTTAGCAGCTTGTATTAAATAGTCTAGCTTGACAGAATAGTCAACTATGTGTTTTGCATGATGAGATGGCTCAGTAAAACTATGAGTTAGCTAGGTCTCATCTGTCGGAGGCTTTGCTTGCCTTATCACAAGCTGTCATAAGGGATTTAGTGTAAGATAGGAAGATTTAGCCTTGTTATATTGTACAACGATTATCAGCGCGATGGATCATTCAGGTACATAATTATATACTTTAACTCTATTTTTGTGTTAAATTTTTATGTACGATTCAACACAAATATATATATATATATATATATATATATATGTGTTTATATGATTTCTTTGTATAATTTAGAAATTTGTGCCGGTATCAGAGTCAATCGTATATGAATTAAAACTCAATATATAAGTTTCATCAGATTATATGTTTAATTTAATTAGAAGTAGATTTATTTGTTCATTGAGAATATATTATTGGGTATATTTCCCATTGTTCAGTCAATTGTTCGTCTGGTGATTATGGTAATTTTGTCTTCCACGGTTCAATCAGAGTTTGCATCGTTTAATCATATATATATATGTTAGGAATCCAAGATCGACTGTTATAAAATTTCCCAGAAATTTTTTAGACCAACTGATATTAACCGAAGGAAATTTTTTAAAAATTTTCAATTCCTTTGGTCATGATGAATATTTTAATCGAATGAATTTGGAAGTTATAACCGACTGGGAATTTCATAAGACTGTAATATCTAAAACCCTATTTGGTAAATAGATTAATGGCAACTTTAATCCTTGAAATTACTGTTTCTAACGGATTGAATCGACAATAGTCTTTTATACTGTTGCTGATTGTTTTTGCTATATTTTTCATTGAATGTTCTCTAAGGATGGTGTTATGTGCCTATGGTTAATCGTATATGTTTGGGTATTATTAGTATTCAGGCATTTAGGAAATCTAATTGTTGTTTAGATATTTTGGAATTCTCAGTGTTCGGATATTTCATAATTTTATAAAATTGAATATTTGCTAATTCATCATAGTTCAGAAATTATTTAGAGTCATTGTTCTAGTATCATTGACTTATTGTTGTCCGTAATCCTTCATTAAATAATTTAATTGTTTTGTAAATCTTATATTTCCCAGTGTCGGGTTGTTTATGATCAGTATTCAGTTTGATGGAAAATTGGTTTCTAGGATTTAATCTTTAAAGCTAAAATTTGCTTTAAAGACCGTGTTTTAATCTTAAAATTATTATTTCCATAATGAGTTAGACTCTTCAAGCTGAATATCCCATTTTGCTTTGTACATTTATTGATTTTTTATTCTTGTTTATTTTATGGTAAAACTCATTCATGATAGTCATTACCTTTCGGTAATGTGGACTTAAAAGGCTTTTACGATCATTATAATATGTAACCGACTGTTATCAAACTTTTAGAAAATTGTTATAGCAACTGTCTATTTACAAAATTATAACCGGTTGTAATGGTAGACATAGAGTATAATGTTTTAGGCTTACTGAAATTTAAGCATCTCACTTTTGTGCTTTAATATTCATAATTATATCAGCTGAAATTTGGAAGAGATGTAAATTGCATCGACAATTCGTTTTCTTAGTTCAAAAACAAGTATTTTATACTCTCGACCCTTGATAAAATCATTTTGATCTTGTTGGATAACAACTTTGATTTATTGGTAATTTTTTTAAGAAGTGTTTTGGTGGAACATTTCATTTGGAATAATCACATCCATATATATAGTTACAATATGCAATGACGGTAAATGGGTAAATTTTTCTTTTGATTCAAAAAAAATTTGGTTAAAATTATTATGGTTGCTTACCACGAAAGTGGGTCGATCGTTATAATTCTCAATGACAGTTATATTGTCAAGTATTTTAATGATGAGAAGATGTTTAAAATTAATATATAGATTTGTCTGCCCGAAGGGGGTAATTATATATTTTAATTTATGGAAAGCATGATGAGTGTTGATAAAAGTGTGTTTCTTTTAAGATTTATCTGTCCGGAGGGGATAATTTTTAAATATACATATTTTTAAGTATTGTACATTTTTTATTTACCTCATGCTAGGAGACTAGTAGTATGTTATATTCTTTGCCCAAAATAAAGTGTATAATGATGCGTCTTGGTTCACATTGATAATTCTTTTATCATATGTTGCCCATGTTTTAAGTAAGTTGTTTACTTTGGATCAATCAGTCTCTTTTGCAATGAACAACAATAATGCCACTATTCAAGTCTTGACTGATTCAAATTTTAAGAAATGGAGGCAAGATGTAGAGTTTGCCTTAGGAATAATGGACATGGACTTGGTTTTGCGTGAGGATGAGCCTGCACCACTCACAACAGAAAGTGATGCTGATGAAAAGAGTTACTATGCCAAGTGGGAGAAGTCCAATCGCCTTAGTGTCATAGCCATAAAAAGGTCAATTGATAAGCACCTTCTAAGTAGTCTACCAAAGACAAATAAGGCCAAAGAATTTTTCACTACTGCTGGTCAAAGGTACCAGATATTAGATAAAGTTGAGGCTGGAAATCTGATGAACGAACTTGTGGTATCAAGTATGATGAAACTAAGGGTGTGAGAGTTTTTATTATGAAAGTAGTACATGTTCAAACCAAACTAAAAGCTCACAATATTTTTCTTCTTGATGACTTCATTATTCATCATGCTCTCGATTCTCTTCCATCTGTGTTCAGTCAAATCAAACTGCCTACAACTCTCATGACCAAACATGGAGTGTAACTAATTTGATTTCTAAGTGTGTTACTGAGGAGGACAAGCTGAAAAGAGAGAAGAGTGAAACTGCTTATTTTATTTCTCAACTAAAGGTTAACAATGAAGGAAAAGGAAAATTCAAAAGGTCAAAGAATTTTACTTCTAAGAAACATGAGGATGCAAAAGGGCATGGAAATGATCAGAAATGAGGAGATTTCAATGCGAATGGAAGTAACCTAATGTGTTATTTTTGTAACAAGAAGAGGCATAAGAAAGTTGATTGTCATAAATTTAAGATCTGGATAAAGAAGAAAAATAAGGAGCAATGGGCTAAGAGAAATGAGGAAGTTAAGTGAAAGGGAGTCCAAACTTGAAGTTATAAAAGATATTGAAGTTAAAGTTTGTTATGTGGGAACAATTGTCTTAGATTTGGAGTTTACTTCCAGGCTTGTTTTCATTTCATGTTTTTTCTTTCAATAAAAAATTATTTTCACTTCCGTTATTGTTACTTGACAAAGTTGGATATTATTTTCATTCTGAGAATAAAAGTTAGACTTCTTTTTTGTTTAATTCTAAAATTGTTGGAAATTATTTTTACTCTGAAAGGCTTTCTAAAGTGTCATTGTATGTCATGTTTTATCTTTTGATATTAATAAAAGTATTACCATCTTTGTTGTAATAAGCGTTATGGCCATCTCATGAGAGATAGAACTGAAGGATTAGTTAAGGTCAAGATTCTTCCTTCTCTAGATCTAGATGTTTTGGGAACTTGTATGAACTATGCAAGGTCTGATTATTGCTCTCACTGTAAAGATATTTGGTGAATGTTATCAAATCATGGGCATGATTTTTTAGGTTGCAGTTAAGAAGATCATGAGATATCTAGAGGACAAGGACTTTTATCCTGTTTGTATATATAAGCAAGTTGATAGTCTCCAAATTATTAGGTATTCAGATTTTGATTTCAATGGAGGCACATATGACCTAAAGTTTAAATCAACAAACATTGGTTTGATGAGCTATTTCATGGAATAATAATTCTTAGTCAGAGTTCTGATTAATAAAAAAATGGAGATTTAGTGATAGAAATATAAAGCGTGGAATCTTTTGTTTCTTTGAGCTAGTGGGAGTGTTATATGCTATTTTGATGCTATTTATACCGATGATCATCTTGTTAGATATTTTGTGATATCTTCATTGATGTTAAATTTATTTTTTAGATGTAAAAATCAAAGGCATAAGGCTCATTGGAGTCATATTATTTCAATTGCTAGGCATAAAGGTTATGTGAGATTATACGATCTCATTTTGCTAGGCATAAAGGTCATGTGAATTTGTTGATTATATTAGCTCGTTAGAGCTATGAATTTCACTTGCTTATTTGTTAAGCATAAAGGTATATGTGAAATTGAGGACTGATAAGGAAGTGATGATTATATTATGATCACATGTGGAATACCATTCCTTACTACACTACTAGACTTATAATCCATATCGATTTGATTGATAATATCTGTGATTGTGGACTAGTCATATGTCAATGAGAAAGATATATTGATTGTCATAGTCCGATATAAAGGTTGAACCAGACCGGATTGGTTGAGATGCTATCAAAGAACTATTATTTTAAATTGTGGCCACATAAAGCATTTTTTATGTTATCAACCTGAGTCATTTTAAAATAACTAACTTGTTTTAGTTAAAAAAAATTAATGTAGCGTGGGAGAATGTTGGAAAATCTTAACGTGAGCTTACATGATTGTTTTGTTAGATTTGATAAAAATACGTTGATGGATAGTTCTTAATCCGTTAAGACCCAGTTAAATTAGTGATCTCATGGTATTGGATTTACAATCTTGTATTAAACAGTCTAGTTTGGTAAAATAGTGTATGTATTTTACTGAAACCCGTGATGGGAGGGCTCAGTAAGACTAAGGGTTAGCTAGGTTCCCTCTCTAAACCCTATATATATACATGTCGTATAAGGAAGCTTTGCTTGTCTCATCACAAGCTCCCATAAGGGATTGGGTGTTAGAGAGGAAAATCTAGTCTTGTTGTATTGTACAATAATTTATCAACGCGATGGATCAATCAGGTACACAATTATATACTCTAACTCTATTTTGGTGTTCTATTTTTATGTATGATTCAACATGAATATGTATGTTTATATGATTTCTTTGTATGATTTAGAAATTTATACAAGTCGCAGTCGCAGTATCTATTGTGATGGGTTTTATCACCGTCAGATAAACGACTCTAAAACGTGGTCCGTCACGACATTTTATTTGGCAACCACGACGGTTTATTTTAGTCGTTATACATGTTTATAGGTACGATTTTTCTTAATTGTCGTTGATGTACATTTCCAACAGTTGTGTAGTGATGGTTGGTCAACCGTCACTATATATGTCAATAAACGATGGTTCATAAGACGTCGCTGAAAAGTAAATTAGCCGTGCTACAACCCTGTCGTAAAACCTTAGCGACGATTATGTAACCGTCGCGAAACGTAACCACTTTTTCAGCTTCTGATTGTATTTCCACCTATCCCAAAAATTCCTGCGTATATAATGATTTTAACACCTATATCCACAGCAGTCAGTATTCATCCTACACATTTATAAGGTACATAAATTATCAAGCATTGACCAACGAATTGGAAAAGATATTCAAAATATTATATTATAAATACAAATTACTCAAAGTATATATTCAAAGTATGAAAAGATACATGATAACAAAGTATTTACAAGTATCAAATAAAGTTTAAGGCATAAAACTCTACCCTACACTCTACGGGAGTCCTGCATAAACTTCATAAGTAAGTTTAGTTGAGCATATATCTCTAAACATTCAATCACCAACTGAGGCACTTGTGCATATCAAGCTTCCAACTCAGACACATTTGCTTGAGATTAGAAATATAATTTTTCCATATTTGTTTATATAACACAATATATGAGGTGAGTGTGAGTATTTATTATATGAGCATTTTAGTTAATACATTTAACATTTTTATAATAGGTAACATTACTTTCAGCTATAAAAATGGATCGTTTAAAGATTCTTATTTAGAGGGACGTTGATTACTGTCTGTTTTTATTCTAATCTCAATGCTAATGATTTTTATTTAATTATAATAGAACGAAATCAGTTCCTTAAGCAAAAAAAAATATAGTTTTATTAAAAAAATTGTGCCGGCTGCCTATAACATATAAATCAATATATAATATTAAAAAGCATGTTTGCAATTATAATGGCAGAAAAATTAATTGTTGTTCCAATGAAAATTTGTTATGGTGAAACCTAAACAATTAGCATGGAATTAGGTTTTCTAAAAATTTTAAATTTTTTTCTGGGTCAATTGGTTTTCTAATCAAATTGACAAAGACCAAGATTTGCAACTCTTTTGTCCTAGATTATATAATATTTACTTTGTAGATCCTGCAATGAATATTGGGATTGACATAATTGAAAATTTGGTTTTGCTCAACTCCTTAACTTGATATCGGTACTCTTGCTTTTTTTAAACAAACTTAATTAAGGGAAAACTATTGAGGAAATAATCACTTGGACTGCATACATCAATGCAGTCAATGGATCTGCCATCTGGGTCATATTCGGACCAAAAACCATAGCGACATTGCGTGCATTCATTTTGTTAAGATGCTCTAGTTGAGCTACATCGGCCATTAGATTAATCGCCCAATCCAGTAAGGCGGCTTCTGTGGGGGGCAAGAATCTTTCAAGTTCGGCACATTCTTCTTCTGTCTGGGATTGCATCACCTGCTCCGGCGAGAGACAATCCAACACTCCAGCTGTTAGTTCTCGAAACCAAGCCTTTATAAGACCGGCCAGGCAATGCACGTCGAAGCCTTCTGGAACAACTCCTCGATTTAATTGGTCTCTAACATATTCCTCTTGGCTGTTCCCTGCAGTTATCCTAAAAATTCCCTCTGCCTGAAGGCCGCCAAGTGCATACAGTTGTCTCTGCATCATTAGGAGTATTGTAGGTACACTGTTTCCTCTCGAATCGAAAGAGAGCTGCATAGACTCCGTGGAAACTCCAAACACATTTGAACTTGCACTAGGAGCTCTTCGGGGAACTTCAGGTTCAAACTCAGCAGGCAAACCGAGGAAGCCATTGAAGCGATCGAAGGTAACATGGGAAACATGCCTAACATTAGAAGACCAACCAATCTCCATGGAACTGAGCTTCCCTCGTTCACCACTACTACTGCTACACCTAATCAAAGACTTTCTAAAAGCAGTCACCAAAAACGCCAACAGAGACAGCTGATCTCCCTCTCTGTCTCTTTCTTTCCTTATCATTTCTTCTTCTTCTTCGTAATCCACTTCTTCCTCTTCCTCTATGCCCAAATGGAATTGGGCAATATCCTCAATTGAGGGACTGTTAATAAAGGTATTTGGGTGCAAGCCATCATTTGGTAAGGAAGAGCTTGAAGGAGAAGGGAAGTGAGATGGGGATTGTTGAAGTACTTCTGTCATGATTTTTTTCTTTTTCTCAGAAATTACTTTTTGTGGGGATTTGTTCGAAGAAATGGTCTTGGTCGTCTTTCTTTCCTTTTCTTTTTTGAAAGACAATGAATTAATTTATTAAATGGATTAATTTGGGACTACGAAAGAACAAGACAAAGGGTATGGATATGAAGAAGAGTTGGATTGAAGAAAGGGATTTGGCTGGTGAGACGAGACTATCATCACTTTCTTCCTCTCTTTTTTTTTTCTTTCCCTCTCCTGGCTGGCTTTGGCCGATTGAAGAAGCAATGGAGAGAGAGGGGCAGAGAGGGGGGTAAGGTTTGGGTGAAGAGATGGAGTTCAAAGAGGAATGAGTAGTGGGAGAAAGGAAAGGAGAGAGAAGATGAGAAGTGAATATAAGCTTGGTAAAAATATTGAGTTAAGAATATAAGTTTAGAGCAACTCTCAACTCTCAAGTTAACTTTTGAGTTGAGTTAGGTTTTAAGATTT
Organism: Datisca glomerata; assembly: GCA_003255025.1. Taxonomy (NCBI): domain Eukaryota; kingdom Viridiplantae; phylum Streptophyta; class Magnoliopsida; order Cucurbitales; family Datiscaceae; genus Datisca; species Datisca glomerata. Next base: position 83,122 of record QANY01009882.1, read on the forward strand.
TAACATGGTATCAGAGTCTTTTTAGACGAAAGTCAAGCACGAATTGACACATATTACCTTTCCACGTGACAAGGACCAGGCAAAAGACCGGCCTGCAAGCGATGAGGGATATTGAGGAAATAATCTCACATCGGCTAAGTAAAAATATTGAGCTAAAAATATAAACTTGGAGCAACTTTCAACTCTCAATTTAACTTTTGAGTTGAATTAGACTCTAAGATTTTAACACGACAATTTTTCAACACAATCCTATATATAAAACAATTAAGCGAGCTTAACAAACCGGGTCATGATTATATCAACACTATTTATAAAATATTTATCAAAATTTTAAAAAAAAATACATCTTAGGAAAATGGGTCGTACGTGATGATATCAATAATATATACACACTATATCCAAATTTACTTTTTTTTGTTAAAGTTACATTATAAATTTTAAGATAAATTGATGAATATGACTCGAACCCACGATCTCTAGAGTATGGGTATGAGAGTTAAATTTACTAGTTGCACAGATTTTCTTACGGTCGAATCTAAACATGAGAGAATGTAGTTTTGCTTAAATAGTCAAAGATGATTGAAAGATGAAACTGATGATGGAGATTCATGAACCAAATCATGTGTTAATTTTCTAAGTGAAAAATCTTTCCAGGCCTGTGGATTTGCAATTTTGCGTAAGCTATAAAGAATAAACTAGTGCAAAGATTCATGTACCCATAATTCATACATATACCGCACACTTCCCATTCTACAGTGACACATAGTTTACTAATAAGTATCTCATTTTAATTTATATACGGCGATTTTGAGCTAAATGTTGCATATATAATGAGAATCGGACTCTTTGATAAAAATCAACCTCACGGGTTATTTTTGTTATTGAGTTTCTTATCTATTACATTTTTACAGATAAACTTAACAAAGATGAAACTTGAACTAGCTGTCTATTGAATTTGAGCATCAAAAATCACGATACGGGCTTACAAGTTCTAAAAAATATCTCATGAGGAATAATTGGTAAATCAATTTACTCGTTAGGGCGAAAAAGAAATTAAAGAAGACCCGAGTTCAATTCTTTTAGTCATGTTTTTCTTTACGGTTATATAACCTTTTTGAAACCCTAGAATGGTCACATTTTTATATCATATATTTTTTGAGCTGTAAATTGTAATCTTAAAAACATATGGTTCAACAGTGAATCTTCTTTTTTTTATTATATATAAGTTAATAAATTGTACTAAAAGGAAGTTCTTAAACTGTTACTATAAGTATTTTTTAAAGTGAAGTTGGCAAAAGTTAAAACGTAAAAGAACTTACATAGAAAAGGCAGAATCTATCATAGTTTTTTTTATCTAAAATAATTAAGTTGCTCGTATTTCCACAAATCTAAAGCACTTTTCCCCCATTAATTGCTTACCCTTTTTCTTTGGTAGGGACATTGATCTGTTAATCATTAAATTAAAAATACTCTTAGGTTGAGTTTGAAGTGGTTTGTTTAAAAAATGTGACTTTAAATTACATTTGTTGAAAATTATTATGTTTGCATAACATTTTGAAATCTAAATATAGAAATTAATTCCTAAAAACGCTCTAAAAGCTAAATAAACACATACTCATGTATTTCTTTTATAAAATAACCTTTTACTAATATAATATTATTTTAACGAAGCATTCACTTAATACTATACAAGTAAAAATATTATAGAGGGAGACACATTTTGATAATTTGTTCAATAGTAATAATGGGGTGTACATGATAGAAATTACTTAAATACTATTTTAGTTATATATTGCAGTAGACTCCCTAATGAGGGATTTTAGGAGATTAGGGTTCTCATTTATCTCCTCCACCCAGCCGCGAAGGGGTTTCAGTATCCAACTCCGTAGATATTTCTAGAATTCTCATTTTTTCAAGTGTGCGCTCTTCGCCTACCTTCCTAACCACGGATAAGCTACAGGGCTTTGCACTTCGGCCCCTAAGAATATCACATCAAAATGGCAGGATTCAGACCTATGATCTCTATACCTAATACAGATGTGCTGACCAGACTATGCTACACCTCGTCTCACCTCCGGAGCATATAGATCCACCCGATCGATGAACACTCAAACCAAAAGTATTTGATGTGCAATTTTAACAGTAATTTTAATTATTTTTATTAATATTTTAAATAACTCAATAATGCTATAACTTTAACTAAGTTAATTTTAATTAGGTTAATAAAATGAGAGAGATCATAAAAAAAATTGACGTGCAATTTTAACATTAATTTTATTATTTTTTATTAATATTAAATAAATTAATATACTAAGCTTTAATAAAGTTAACTATAATTAAATTAATTAAATTAATAAAATGAGAGAGTAAAAGAAATAAGTAGTTTTTACTTTATTTTATATGAGAGTGCGAAAGTAATTTCGTTTGATATTACAATCGCAATTGCACTGTAAATTAGGATCAATCATATTTTTTACTGCAATTTTATTGACTCAAAAAATTATAAACTAAAATTACTTGTAAATTAATATGTGTGCATCTTAATTTAAAGATTACTCTAAAGAAACACGTCAATTCAATTCAAAAACGTATAACAAGACATGATTATAAAATAGGAAAGGGCAAACCAAGAAGGTTCAAGTAGAGGTCTACACCCTTAAAAGGCTGTACCTCATATGCTACATTAAGGATTTTGGATTCGTATTTATATATCAATGTCGAAAAAACAAATAATAAGGGAGGAAAAACGTGGCCCATATTCATTCTTTGCTCGCCATATGGCATCAAATGGGTTTTAAATTGGAGTATTAAGCTTATCGTTTTACCTCACAAATAACTTGAAAATATGTTTTCTCGTATTTGAATGTGATGTATAATTTTCTTTTTATAATGGATAGTAGTTATTGAGAAATTATTGTATCTGACAGTCCAATAATATGTACTTAATTAAACCTAGTTGTTAATAGTACACGCTACACATTTGTTTCCCCATACGGGAACAACAAGAAACAACATTTTCTTTTTTCCCTCAAAAGTCAATATTAAATGTTAATATCAAACTATATAATAACTTAAATTACAAGACATTTTTTTCAAAGAGAACCTTCAAAATGATTAAATTACTCTAATACCCACCTCAACTCCAAATTATTAAGGCATGAATGAAAATTCTATAAGACCAAGAGTTTTTTTTCATTGATATTAAATGTGGTTCACTGAAATGTTAGAATGATTTAACAAATGTGTTCGAGAGTTAAATAAATTGTTAAGAGATTCAATAAATGTGTCTGCAGGCTCAACAAAAACCCCGTTAGAAAAAAATGCCCTGACATGATAGCATGATTCGGCATGAATTAGTATAAAAAGAGGAAAAAGAATATTGTTCCAAAGGTATATGCAAATTCTAAGTCCAAATGATCCCACAAATCTCACTGCTGACCAAAAGGGCGAATCAGAGTTTGGCCCATAAATGGCTCATGCTCTCTAATGTCTCCCTACGACACATCTTATGCCCACCGAGGGCTTGACCACTTGAAAATACCCTCTTACATTTGCTGCACTTGTGCCCTATTCCCAACACCATTACCATCTTCTCCTCCATGTTACTTTCCATTTCCCTCTCGTGCTCGCCATGGAATCCATTGTTATGATTATCATCAAAAGGATTTAATTTCATTTTCGTGATTGCGAAACAAAACCTTTACGTTTTGGTTGAAGATGACTAGTGGTAGACGTGACTTATTAAAAAGTAGAACACATAATGAAGACGTAACTCTGTTTGGAACCCCTTTATTTCATAGGCTTTCAACTAAAATTTTATATAACAGCGTGATACTCATCATTACAATAGTTGGCACTGTATTGGTCCTGAGTTGACACTGTATGGGTCCCACCTTGAGCGTATAATAAGTGTAACACTGCACGGTACACTTATGGTATCATAAAAGGACCTCATAACCAAACATTATATACTGTTTGGTCAGGTGGGGGG